>APFE030308427.1:8561-107007 GCA_000404065.3 Pinus taeda | reverse complement strand
TGCTATCTTACAATGAATAAAATTATGGGTAGTTCCTGAATCAATCAACACTATTACCTTTTTCTTCTTGATTTGTCCTTCTATCTTGATGGTTTGAGGAGTGGTAATTCCAGCCAATGCATTACAAGATATGGTCGAAATCATTTCTTCTTTATCTAGGCTTTGTTCCTAGAGTATATCCTCTTCTTTTGTCCTTTCTAGCTCCTTTTCTTCTTCCTCTTAACAATCTATGTAGAATAATTTCTTCTCGGCAGACTTATGACCTTTAGTGTATTTGCTATCACAAGTATAACAAAGCCCTTTTGCTATTTTTTCTTCCAATTGTTGTAGTGTCAACCTTATAAGTTGTGGAAGACTAGGGGCAACTACACTTCCATCTTTATAATTGTGAGTGGTATGCTTCCCGGTTGCCATAATTTTGCTTTCCATTTTTCTTGCTAACCTGAATTCCTTCTCTAATGAATTAGGTTCCCAAAGGCGAACATCATGTTGGATATTATCCTTTAAAGTCCCTATGAACACATCAATCTTATGCTCCTCTGGAATATTTTTTACCCTTATGTTCAATTTTTGGAACTCCTCAATGTGCTCCGTCATTGAACCCTTTTGTTTGAGACTTGTCAATTGGCTAAAAAAAGTGTTGCTTTTTGTATCCTCATAATGTGCTGTCAATTCTTCCGTAAAAATTGCCCAAGTGATAATTTGTTTACGAGAGAAAAGTGATGAGGGGATGGTCCCACGAGTTGGGCGGGTGGACCTACCTCATGGGAGAGAGTTCGCATTATGAACGAGTCAGCTGGGTGTTTGGTGTGGGTTGGCCGGGTGACACAACCCGCCACCCGCTCGTATATATTGGAGGGCGTTTGGAGGCAAACAACAATCATTCGATCAACACAAGTTCGAATAAGGAGTTCTAGAGTGTGTGGATGAGCCTGCATGACGGGCAGAACTTGGGTGTAAAACTCATTTAAGAAAGTCGTTCAAGAAAGCCGTTCAAGAAAGTCGTTCAGAAAAGTCGTTCGGGCAGAACTCGGGCGAGGTCATTCAGGCAGAACTCAGGCGAGGTCGTCGAGCAGGAAACTCGGGCGAGGTCATTCGGGCAAACCGGGTGAGGTCGTTCAGGCAAGCCAGGTGAGGTCGTCAGGCAACCTGGGTGAATTCATTCAGGCAAGCCAAGTGAGGTCGTTCGAGCAAGCCAGGTGAGGTCGTTTAGGCAAGCCCCCCTATCGCAACTCACCTCTCTCCGACACCCCTCACCCTCCCCCATCCTCCCACTTGCCTCTCTTCCCCACCGTCACCACCCCCTCTTCTCACTCTCCCCTCTCTCCCCTCCCGCTCCCCTCTGCCTCCTCCCTCTCTCTCTACCTCCCTCTTCCCTCCCTCCTACCTTCCTTCAACCACTCCCACTCCCCCTCTCCCTCTCTCAACCTCCCTGCCCCCCCACCTCTTTCAACCCCACCCCACTCCCCCTCTCTCTCTCAACTCTCGTCCCCCTCTGCCTCCCCCTCCATCCATCTCTCTCTTTCTCTCTCTCCCTCTCTCCCCCTCCGATTCTCTCCCTCTGTCTCTCTCCCCCCTCGCTTTCTCCCCTCTCCCTACCTCCCTCCCTCCTTCCCTTACTCTCTCCTTTATCACTCCCTCTCACTCTCTCTCTCTTCCTATACCTCCACTCTCTCTCTACCTTTCTCCCTCTCACTTCCCCCCTCTTTCTATCTTTCTCCCTTTAAATTTTAAAAGCCCAAAATACATATATTCTATATTCAAAACAATACAATGAAATATCTTCGCAATATTGTTTCTCTTTAAAAAAAAAATATCATTTAAATATAATAATAATAAAATATTACTTAAAATTAAATTAAATCACATTACATTAAACAAACAAATAATAAATTATTATGGAAAAGGGAAAAAATTATAATAAAATGAATGAATAGAAATCTTAATTAACATTTACTTGAAGTGAGTAAGATGTCACCGTAAAATCTCATCTCCATGTGTGATGTTGAATAAACAAATAACAAATAAAAATATATACAGTGAAGCAAAGTACTTTCCTAAAAGCACTTTCTTGATTTTTAAATTTAAAAAAATACTTATAAATAACTATTGAGCTTTGAAGATAGTAATAGATCTATCCTGAGAGCACTTTCTTGATTTTTAAATTAAAAAACACTTATAAATAACTATTGACCTTCCGAAGAAGAATCCATTTAAGCAAAATGGTTTTATTCTATTTATTTCATTCAACTATTATAATCTTTTTTCTTTTTACAATATACAACATAAATTCTTTACTAACCAAAAAAACACAAGATAAATTCTTTAATCTACTTATTTCATTTCTTTACTAACAAAAAAACACAAGATAAATTCTTTAATCTACTTATTTCATTTAGTTATTGTAATCTTTCTTTTCTTACAAAATACAACATAATTTTTTTACCAACCAAAACAAATACAACATAAATTCTTTAATGTAGAACCAAATATAAAGCATATCCAAACATAAAGTATATGAAAAATATCTCCAATGATTATCTTCCAAAGTCTGTTCACAACATATTCAGACGAGCTCCTCCGCAATGTTTCTACATCTCTACACACTCATTCAAAAAAAACCTAAAAAAAACAGTGCATACCTCTTTTAACCTTTGCACAACATGTGGGAAGTACATCAACCACAACTATAAAGTGTAAGCCAACATATCTTCTCATCTCCCGCAAGAAACAATATCTAAAACCCAATATCTAAACTAAAACCCAAAACCCAAAAAAATACCAATATCTAAACTAAAACCCAAAAACCTAAAACCCAAAAGCCACCCAAAAAAAAACTACAAGCAAAGGAGAGGGAAATAACTATGGCCATTGCTGAAACATCCACAAAAGAAAGAAAAAGCATAAATGAAAACGACAAATCAACCTGGTGCAATGCTAAATCGACCCACTACCCAAGATGCTCTGACTCCTTTTCAGAATCTGATGGCCTCCTTTTCAGAAATCCCATCACGTGTCCTCGATCACCGCCACGTCCTCTCGCTGGTTCTTCAAACGATGGTTCCTCCCGATGTGCTTCACTCCAACATATATGCAGAGTCGGTCAAGCCCCCTTAACATTCGGTGGAAGCCAGGGTTAGAAAATTGGAGGGTCGACGTACTCCACGCCCTCCGGAGTTGATTGGGTCAAATTGCCCTAGCATGCACAATGTCAATTCGCTTCGTTTTGCAGAGTATCGACGACGACTGAGTACCTGGTTAGGCTCTGCACCTATTCCCATACCATGCTCCCACTCCCACACAGAATGTGATCCTGCTTTGCATCCTGCAATTTACAGAAATTGAAATTTCCATGGGATTATAAGTTCACTTTTTTTATCCCTTCGACATGCCTTGAGCGTTCAGAGGATGATGATGATTCTATGTAGTCCTCTCCGTTCACACTCACGGTAGGTATGGGTGTGCATTCTCCGTCTGGGTTAACCATCAGCTCCCACGCAGATGTGCACCAGCAAGCCTTTCTACGAGCTCTCTCGACTGATGGAAAACATGATAACTTCAATCCTTATTTACTTGATGGCAAACATGACGTATTCTATCCTTATTTATTCCCTCGTGTCCTCACGGGCTATGCCTTTTTCAATTCATATTTTCCAGAACACATCATAGCCGTTTTATCCACCTTAACAGCTATGTCTTTTTTAATTCACTATTTTCCAAAACACATCATCGCTGTTTTATGCACCTGCAATCGATACCTCCACGATCTTTTACTTGCATAAATTTGTATTTTAAATGCTTTCTCCCGTGGTGCCCACACTGCTGACCTGGCTGATAGCCGTTTTCAAGTTCGGAGTGCCGTTGTGCCCTGATGTGGCATTGACTTCACATTTGTTCGAGTTCATTAAACATTTATTTCAGGTTAACGTCAAATTGTAAATTTTAGTTTTAGTCATTAATCAAAATAAAATAGAAACTTTACTATTATAAGTATGGTAAAATTTATTAACCATCAATTTAATATTAAAATAATAAATTTTTTGTCTTCACTTGATTCATAATAAATTAAGTAAAGTTTTTCGATAGAAATTATATAAGAGATTTTTTTGGTAGATGCCTTTCGAAGTAACAAGTGTGGTTCATCATCACAATTAGATGATGAACCACACTTGTTGGTTTTAAAGGCCTGGCCAAATAATTCTCTTATGTGATTTCTACCCAAAAACTTGACTTATTCCATTATGGATCACAGCAACTTAAATATAAAAATCATATATTTTCTTTTTGTTATTTTACCTTATACAATTAATATTTATTAAAATATTTAAACTAAATTTTTTAATATTTTTTTTAATAAAAATAATATTACTATATTTTTAGAATATTTATAGGTGATTTTCAAATAATAATAAATTTAAAAATTAGATTATATACATAAAAATTATATTATATATCTATATAATTTAAACTCTAAGTTATTATATAACTCTATTATCATGGATATATAACCGGATTGCAGGACATATATGTAATTCTATATACACAATTTATTGGTCATTCCAATATAATATTATTATTATTTATTGGTCATTCCAGAATATAAATATTATTATAATAATTATGATTATAAAGTTTAAATATAAAATTATAATGATATAATAATAAATAAATTAAAATTTAAAATTATTAATATATTTTCATATTAAAATTAAAATTATTAAATATATTTTTTTAAATATTTAAAAATAAAAAATATAGTTATATATTCAAAACTTCATTAATAAAATTGTGTAATTTACTTTTTCAAAATATTTTGAAATAAATCTATTTATATATAATATATATGATTTATGTTGATTTTATAACTAAATTCCAATAAATGTAGTACATGGTTGTTACCCAAGTAGCTTTCATTATTTGTATTATCTCATTTGAATGTAAAGTGACAAATAATATATAATGGCAAATAATTATTAAAAATTCATATTAAAATAGATAATTGTTCTTAATTTGAGTTGGGATTATATATATAAAGAATTGTAAATGTTAACTCATAAAAAAAAATTAAGTTTTTTTATATGTAATTTAACTAAACGATGAAATTATTTTTTTTCACATATATTTTTTGATAATTTTTTTCTAAGAATCATAAATTTAATCCATTTAATGTGTAAAGTTAGATTTTTAATGGGTATTTTGTCTCCTTATATATTTAAAAATGTTTTTTATATAACAAGAAATCAAGATCTTGCTCAAAATTGAATTGTTGAATTCACACAAGAAAAATCATTAGTTACACTACTCCTTACCCTTATTAGTTACACTACTCCTTACCCCTTTTAGTTAAACTGCTCCTTTATTATATTTATTCAAAATTTATATCACTATAAATATTGAACATCTTAAAAAAATACATAGAAATTTTGATAAAATAAGATATGGTTGAATATCATGCAATTCAAATTAATATACTTATAAGAAATCATCTTAACTTACAGGATGAAGACTACATTACACTGTATTAAAAAACAATAACTATATGTACAAAATATATGATTAAAAGTGATATTTGACATATCTACCATGCAAAATCTTTATATAAATTCAAATAATAGGTTTATATATATATTATATATATATAATCTATATATATATATATATTATATATATATATATATATTATTACATGTAAAATCAATATCAAACAAATATCATTTCCATAAAGTACCATTATCCCTCCTAAGACAATAAATATATCTGCACTTTTATTTTCATATATATATATCAAAAATTCAAAAGAAAAAAAATAAATAGTATTATTTTAAATGTATAAATATGTTAAAAAAATTACAAATTTTACGAGATTTAATTTTAAAAAGGCAAAAAAAAGAAGAAGCCATTTATAATAAGGGGACAAATTTGTCATGATTAGATACAAGATTCTCTAATAAAAAAAGCTACATTCCATATATAATTCTTGAAAAATTAAAAGGAAAAGAGAAAAAGATCAAACAATTTCATTAATAAATGGAATAGAATAAGTTGTAAATAAATATATATAGGAGTTACATCCCACTATTATTTATGTTTTCCTCAAAACTTATGAGGAGTAAATTTGTAAATGTGTAGATTTACTAGTGGCTACTACCCAATAAAATTTATGCAATTTCAACAATCTACTTATCCATTTAGTATCTTAGTTTATTAATTCCTTTAAAAGTAATACTATAGGATGATTTTGCTATTATCAATTATTAATTTAGCATTAGCCAATGTGCATTATAAGTATTTATGCAATTGTTCCCAAAGAATAACTTCTAACTTGATTTGGAGGAACTAAGTTGTCTTGGAAAATAGGATTACAATATAACAAATTGAATTATTATTTTTATTACTTTTAACTTTTTATTATTAATTGAGGAACATTTGAATGTTTACACTCATTTAACAACACTATAAAATCTCATCTCTTTATTGCTTTTAACCTTTTATTTTGTTTTAATTTAGATGACATATGAATGTTAAGTTTTAAAAGTTTACAAGCATTTCTACAACATAATATAGGGGGGATGTTGTAGTGGTAAAATGTTTGTAAACATTTAACATTTATATGTCAACTTATTTAAGAAAAAAAAAAGGTTGAATGTAATTATGTCCAGAAGCTCTATAATCCAGTATGGGTGGCTGACATAGTGGTGTAAATGTTTATAAAAATTTTACATTTAAAACTTATATGTTCTTTCAATTAAGCCATCCTAGATCCATATTAACGTCATATCTAAGTGCCAAGAGGGATCAAACCTCTCGAGTTTCAAACCTCTTTTTTGAGTGTAAAACATGCAGAAATATTTTCTCCTTGAGAGAATACCTCTAGACACATGATAGATCCGAAGTTAAGATGGATATAGGTTGGTTTCAATCACACATGATCACACCAAATTTGTTGAACATCTAGTTAATCTAATCATTATAAATATGCTAAATGTGTATAAGATTAATCTAGTCATTTTAATTTTAAATTTACTTGGTTACCTTGGTTTGTTGAGATGGAAAACATTGTTAATAACTTGACTGGGGAAAATGATGAAATAAAAATTTGGATGCAAAATGGAAGTGTAATAGCCTTGAATGATAAAAAATGTGAATAATAAGAATGTAATCGATTAAAAATAATCTTCATTGTGATCATTCTAAAATTGTTTTCTTCTACTATTCTTATTATCACATCTATTAGTTTTTCCATCTCATCATATTGATCATATGAGAAAGGAAATTGAAATTGTATGCCTTTCAAATCTTTAACTCCATATATTGTATCAAATTTCATACTCGTCTCTCTTGCTCCAATGTTAATCTCTATGACTTATGGAGAGTTAAATCCCAAGTGTGAATAGTATTTTTTTCCTATTACCTTGTCTAAATGAAAAAAGACTAACAATGTTGAATGATGGAAAATGGGAATAATAATAATAAATTCAATTACAAACCATTTACATTTTCAAGAAGAAAACATTTTAGGTTAGCGAACATTTTATTTACAATGAAAATTCAAGTATTTTATTTATTGTTGAATTACTATAACACATAAATCATTGCATGTATCCAATATATTTTTTGTTCTTGCACTAAAATCAACAATCACTATTAATCTAATTACTTTGAAATTAATATACATCATACATCTAGTTACATCAAATAACAAATCAACACCTAGACTGAAATTAACATGCCTAGTGCAAGAAGTCAAATAAGATTAGAAATCAAAATCTACACTGAAATAAATGCATATAGTGTAACTATTCAAATTGGATTAGAGATTAGCATATACACCAAATTAATGCATCTGGTGCAATTAATCAAACAGGATTAGAAATCAACAACTACATTGAAATTAATGCATTGAGTGCAGTCAAAGAGATAATGTTAGTAATCAACATCTACACTTAACTTAAGACATTTATTTTACTGAAAAACCAAACTACTGATGGATTTATAAATATAACTCTTGTACATGTTGCAAAAGATTTAATTCCTCTTCATATAGTTAATAATGGTAAAAATTATATAATACTATATAAGATATGTATTTGTCTCTATGTATCTCTTTTTTCTTCCCTCTCTCTCTCTCTCTCTCTCTCTCTCTCTCTCTCTCTCTCCATATATTAATTATATATATATAATATATATATATATATAATATATATATATATTATATTATATCTATATATAATATATATAAATCCTTCTTCATCTCTAATATCTCACCATCCCATCTATCTCTCCTTTCCCCTCCCTTTGTCTCTCTCTTCTTATTTCTCCTCCCCTCGATATATATCTCGATATCCCTTCATATTCCTTCTTTGTCTCTTTATCTCACCCGCAAAGGTAAAAACTCTCTCTCCCTCCCTCTCCCTCATCCTCTCTCTCTCTTCCCCCCACTCTCCTCTATCCCCCACTCTCCCTTCATATCTCCCTTTTTGTTCCCCCCCTCTCTCTCCACCTTTATATCTCTATGTCCTCTTTCTTCCTTCCCTCTCTTTTCCCCTCTAACATCTTATCTATCTCCCTCCTCTTATTCTCTCCATCAAGTCCTCTCTATTTTCCTTCATCTTTGTACCTCCTTCTCTTCTTTTGTCTATAAAGTTCTCCCTCTCCTTCCTTCTCTTTTCATCTCTATCAAGTACTCTCTCTCTTACTTCCTCTCTCTCCCTTCTCTCCCACCCCCACCTATTTCTCTTTCCAACTCAGTCACTATGGAGAGAGAGAGGGAGTGATAGGGGAGAGATAAAGAGGGAGTGATGAATAAAGGAGAGAAGGAGGGAAGAGAGAAAAATGGAGGAGACTAAGAGAGAGATAAGGGGAAGAGAGAGTGGACTTGCTAGATAGAAGGAGAGCTAGAGGGAGAGAGAGAGAGGGAAGAAGAAAGAGATAAAGAGAGAGAAATGGAGAGAGAGTGAGAAAGAGAGGAGAGAGGGAGGGAAGAGAGAAGGAGAGAAGGGAAAGTGGGAGAGAGAGGATCAAGGAGGGAGAGATATTGTATATTTCTTGGGGGTGATATAGGGAGACGAAGAAGGAGATACGAAAGTATAAAAATATAGATGGAGGGGATAGTGAGGAAAGAAGAGAGAGGAAAAGAAAGATAAATTGAGGGATATGTCATATATAAGTATAATATATATAAATATATAATATATATATTTATATTACTATTATATATATAATATATATCTATATATATATATATATTTATTATATATATATATATATATATATATTATATATATATATATTATATATATATATATATATATATGGTGGAGGGAGAGAATGGGAAGAAGAAAGATATAGGAATAGACAAATATATAAATTATATAATACTACATAATATTGAATATTATTAGACATTTATAAGAAGGAAGAAATGCTTTTACAGAACATTGGAAACATTGGATTTAGAAAGCAATGAATATTTTTGTATTTCACTAAAATTGATGCATTGATTCAAGTGCTAGAAATACTAAGCAAGGGGTGAATTGTGGAATAAGAAAAATAGAAAACATGATGTGGAACAAGAAAAATAATTATATTAATGGAAAAAAATGAGGATTGTAATCCTTATGTACAAAAATCAAGCTCCTACTTGTACAACAAAAAATTTCACTCCTTCAAGGATCCAACCCTGACAACCCAAACTCAAGCCTAGTATTAATGAGGCTGCAACCTAGTTTCCTACAAGGATCCAACCTTGCATGAGCACTCCAATCTTCTAGGTTTCCAACCCACTCTACTTGCCTCAATTTTCAAGGTGACTTTAGTGCTACTTGAGGACTCCATCAAAGACTTCAAATACTTTTATAAAATGTTTCCAAGATGTTTCTCAAATCTATTAAACTTACATGGAATGTAAACAATCATAAATGATAGAACATTGAATTGCATGTATTATTGACATGATATACATTTATAGTACATTGTAAATGACTATTGGATTCATCTTCCAACGTCTATTGGACTTTGGTGGATATTCACATTCCACGCCAACCCATAAAGGATTAGGTGTCCAACATTCCCCCCCTTAATCCGAAGGGGTATGCATGAGTCCAAGAAGAGAGTTGTAATACAAAATGTGCAGAAATGCCTGGAAACACTAGGTTGGATGTGCTCTCTGAAATGTTTGGTATATGGGGATGGTTTAAGGATGACCACTAACATTGGAATGCTTAGCGTAGTTCTCGAAACTCTTCCAAATCTGGCATGAAGCTGAAGTCTTCTACTAGAGGAAGTGCTCCTCATGTTTTGAAGAGGGAAACCTTCCACCTCGAAAGCGAGGTCTCACCCCACATAAAAAGGGAGAATCTCAACCTAAAAATGGAGGTCTCAACATCTGATGGTTTAAGTATGAGAAACAACTCTGGAATGCTTAATGCAATTCTTGGAACTTTTCCAAAACTAGTAAAAAGATGAAATATTCTGCTAGAGAAAGTGTCCCCAATTCTATGAAGAGGCATCACCAACTGAAGGAATTCTTAGGGATATCTTTCTCTGTGGCTACAACTTTGAATCTGGTATGGAAATTTGTGGCTCAGGCTCACTTGATGTGGTTTTGAAGCTTGTAGATGACCATCACTTTCCCCATGTCAGATACAAGGTGACGTGATGGAGAAAAATCAACTGCAAGATTGTTCAATACTCTAGAACAAGTTCTAACATATGACTGGAATATCTTCTTGGCTGTTAAATCCCATTGCTAAGAAGAAAACCATCTAAGATAGATATTTGTTCTTGCAGGAGGCTTGTTTTTGAAGCATCTATTTGAAGAATGTGTGCTTTTATGATAGTGCACACATGGATGAAGATAAAAAAAGTGATATTTTATATGGCCAACTCTATCACAATGTTGCCATTTAAAATTGGTTTGTTGTTGTTGTGGAAGAGGAGCAAAATCTAGAACAGGTGAAGGTGAACTCTCATGAAGGAACTAGCAGTATGAAACTGGATGGCCTTTGAGTAATATGGAATATGAAAGGACAATTCATTGTCATATCCATGACCAGTTTTGTGCTTGTTATGGACAAGCTCTTCCCAAGGTCTAATGATCAGCTTGGGAAGTGCAGACTGAACTTCTGCCTCAACACGTAAATATACTCTTGAACTAAGCACTGAATGTGAATTAACCTCAACTTTATATTCTTCTTGCTGATAGGAGTCTATCTCAATGTTCTAAATAAAAACATGTTAAAAAATTATCACTCCATTTTTGTAATTATTCTTGTTGAAGCTGAGATTCAAGCTCCAAAAATTGTACCTTTTCCTATGTATGTCGTAGACATGTTCGAATGTTAACAATAGTAGTTTTGTTGGTTTCGACTGTGTCATGATCAAAGGAATGTATCAGAGTTTTTAAGAAATATAATACTATATTAATTCTAGCCATTTTCATTGAACATATCATGTGAATTTGATAAACACTACACCCAAGAATGAATAAATTATAGTAATTAATGCCTTCACCAAAAAATGACCACCAAGGATGAAATGTTGGAATTTTTATACTTATATACAGAGACTTCTAGTATTACCAATGTATTTGACTAAAGGGCCTACCAGGTTCCTAATATCAATTCACAAGAGAGATCAAATCATGTTCTTCAAATTCCAAAACCTATGTTATAATAGTTTGTTCTCCTGCTTCAATTGTTGATGCTTTGTTACCTAAGATAAGCAGAGTTTTTTCCTTCAATGATATTGATATTGTCTTCCCAAGGAAATATTTTGTTCTTCCTCCAAAAGGATGGCTATAAGATAATGATAACAATAAAATCTAGAAATCCTTCTAATGATGATAGATCTCAGTCCTTAAAATAAGAAGGCTCTTGGAAATTGATTGGTTACACCCAGAATTGAAAAGTTCCATCGTTCAATTCTTTTATAAAAGTTAACTTTACAAAAAATGGGTATCCCCAGCTCTCCATCTTGGCTCCCTTCTCAAAGCATGTAAATATCACCAAATTACAATACCATGGAGTGTCACAATAATTTGGTTTTCTTGGATAATTCACCAAATTCCAATCTGTGACCCCAATTCATGAAATTTCATACATACCTTTCCCTTTGGTTTGTCCATATGGTTGTAGAATGGAGTCACAAGGAAGACAAAGGAGTTTAGTTGAATAATTCAAGCGAGCTCCAAAGAGATTCAACCTGCTTTAGGGATCAATCTTGATCTCGAGAAATATGTATAAACTTGGCCTCCATAGTACTTTGGTTTAATTTCCAAGGAATTTATGAATTTAGCGTACCTCAAAGCATTCAACCTTCAATAAAATAATTTCCTCCTTAATGAATATACGAACTCGATCCCTAATCAAACACGCTTGATTACCAAAGGAAATGAACTCTCATCTGTAAGTAAATATAACGTTTTGATCTTTTGTCAATTTGTTCTCAATCTTGATTCGAAACTCACCAAAATATATGTTAGTCCAACAACACGATACCACCAAGACGATGTTAACGATACTTTATTTCAACAACTATGATTTCACAGACTCCTTCCCAAAGAATTCATTCACACAGTTTTAAAAAACTGTGAACCTACTTCTCACCTACTCACATAGGCATGAGAAGATACTACACTTGAATCGCCACCTCCTTGGGATTTCATTGTAAAATTAATTGATGTTCACATGAAGACTATGAAGAGATCAACAACCATATATACAATAGTGTTTAGCATTCTAATGCACTGTAACTGAAATGAACCGCTTAAAGGAAACAACATACCAAAAACACACATTCTCTCTTCAAATGAAACTATCTCCAGAAAAGCTATATCGCTATGTTGTTCCCAACTTCAATTCAGTTTTGTTCTTTTCCACAGAGCATCATGACGTTCATTAAAAAACTGAGAGGACAACATCTAGAAAATGTTGAATATGAGTGTTATTTGCATGGGAGAATGCACAAAGTGCAGGTCTAGCAAGGGTAATAGAAATGTTAGTGTTGGCATTTATGAAAGGCACAAAGAGTGTTTATGACATAAAAACTGATTCAGATACCTAATTTCTCACACTGGTTGTTTGCTATCTAAGCATTAGAAAAGGAAAATAGTCATCAGAAAATAAATGTATACCACTTGTTGTATATAAGAGTCTCTAGTATTGGTTAATAAATTTAAAAACAATATTTTGTTGAAGGCATAATGGGTGTGCAAAAGATAGTTTCGGTGGAATCAAGCCAAGTAGAGAGAGGGAAGGTGATAGGTGTTGGAAGAGCCTAGGTTGGGGCCTAGAAGCCTTAAGCATAGACAAATAATAGAGAAGTTATTGTGATAGAAATGACAGAGAATGCAGCTAGAATTTAGCTGATGGGACATTCATTAAATGTAGAACTGATGGCAGAACTGACATGCACAGAGAGGCCACAAAACAAGTGGCTCAAATATGAGCAGGGAAAGAAATCGCTCGCTCTGATACCATGCTAAACTCACAGGGAATGTAAACAGTCATAAATGATAGAACATTGAATTGACATGATGTACATTTATAGTACATTGTACATGGCTGTTGGATTCATCTTCCAATGTCTCTTGGACTCTGGTGGTTGTTCACATTCCACACCAACCCATAGAGGATTAGGTTTCCAAAAGAATCTACCTTTACAAAAAAAATTAGGTCTTCTTGAGGAAAACTTCTATGGTTGCTCCAACAAAATATGCCTTCAAGTGCTAATCCTCAAATATTCTCCGAGCATGATTGTGGTTTAACAATCTTCAATGTTCCAAGAGTACCTTCAATGTTTCTTCAACAATAACCTTCATTCTGGATTTTAGAAATCTATGGTTCATTTCTTTTGAGATAAGTTTCAAAGAATCCACAGTAATAACTATATTTTGTCAATGTTTCAAATCTCAACAGGGATCCATCATCACGGTGATTTCTAACTGATGATAGTAGAAGAGCTAAATGAGAGGATAAATAGTTATGAGATGATTTGTTTTAAGGATGAGATGAAGATCGGGTAAAAATAAGAACCTTGGATTTTTATTTAAAATAATAATTATTATTATCCCATATTTTTTTTATTTTTTGTTAATTTTTAATGATTATATTTAAAAATATTATAATATTTTTACTATTTATTTATTAATAATTATCTTTAAAGAAATACTGATTTGATTTAATACGTTTATAATTAAATACTAATTCTTTATTTAATATTAATATTATACACTATAAAAATTATTATTTTAATATTATTATACTATACTTATTATTATTATAGTACTTAATTAGTTGTTTTAATATTGATTATTAGTCTTATTTATTAAGTATAGTTTAGTATTTTAAAATTTAATTAATAATTATAATAATATTATATAAATATATTTTATAATAAATTCTTATTATTGTTATAATTGTTTTCAAATATGATTATTGTATTTTTTTGAATAATATAATAATACTATTTTTTATGTTTATTTATAAAATAAGATTAGAAGGATAGGAGAAGAAGACAGTTAACTAAGGTACTATACCTGGGATGTATTGGTGGTCTTAATTTCTCTAATTAAGGGAAGCCAGCTTCCACTGATCTTGATAACATTGTCCCTCTTGAAATTATGTGGATGTTTTATAATCTCAAGAGCCTCCCTAATATTTTGCCTATGAAGTTGTTCCTCTTTTGCAACAATTGAGGCTCTTTCCAAACATATATGGTGCTTAGTTTTTCAGGAATGCTCTGCTAGGACCGAAGTATGAGACCTTCCATTCTTAATATCAACTCCATGTTCTTTTAGTATGTTCCACAAAGAACAACCTATTTCACCAATGTAGCTTCTTCCACAAGAACAATAAATTTTATAAACTGCCTTTAGTTGATGTCTATCCATATTATCTTTGACAAACCTCATGCCTTGTTTAATTGTTCTAGGTGCGGAGAACTATGTGACTATGTCTTTCCTTCTCAGGATTTTAGCAATCTTATCTGTCACCCTTGAATATAAGATAGGAATACCCTACCACACTGAGGTTGGTCTAGAGCCTTAGGGTCCTGAGATAACACCCTTCTTTCAGCCCTCTCCATAGCTTTTTTAATTTCTTTTTCTTCATAGCCTATACCCTTAAATACTAAAACTAAATGTTTCTTCTCTTTGTTACGATGCTCAAAGTGAGAAATTCGAAGGGCTCTAATAACCAGAGTGTTAAGAAAACCAAAATTTGGGGACGGGTGATGGTGGGAATCAGCATGGAGGTAGTTTTCTATGTGAGTTTACTTCCTAAATACTTTATGCCCTAAAGAGCCCTATTATTATTAATTATCATTATTATGTATTATAATAATTAACCATTTATATTAAGAATTACTATTATATTATGAAGATCATTAATCAACTATTTATTTCCTTTAGGGATAAGATTTTAATAAAATAAGTTTTTAATATTATTATAATATTTTAATTAATTAATTAATTTCTTATTTTTATTTTTTTTCTACGTTAAAGACTAACCTAAGTACCCCATGGGAGATTTTGAACCGGTGACCTATCGCAAGGAGTGCCTTATTATTTAAATAAAAAAATCCTAAGTTCTTATTTTTAGTTGACCTTCATCTCATCCTTAAAACATATCATCTCATAACTATTTATCCTCTCATTTAGCTCTTCTACTATCATCATTCAGAAATTGTCATGATGATGGATCCTTGATGGGATTTGAAACATTGGAAAATATTGTTATTATTGTGGGTTCTTCGAAACTTAACTCAAAATAACCTTCGTTAGTGGTTACAAAATAATCTTTAATACTACTTCAAGTTTCTTCCAAGATTGAATCCCACAATTATTTCATGGTTTCCTTCGACAGTGCTTCAAGTTGTCCTCAAGATACCTTTAGGAATTGATCATAATGACTGAAGTGTGCGTTGAAATAATTCTTTAAAAGTATATTTAAATGAATTTGAGAATATTTATTTAATATGCATAATAGGTCGAGGTAATTTTGTTCCAAGAGGTCAGGTAAGCCTACCTCAATATCAATAGAATGTCTACTCGTACGATGCCCTAAATATGTTCTAAGATGGATGTCAAAGTTTGTTCATGACAACATGAGGCTCGATCCAATAGATTAGTCCTAGGTCATTCTAGAGTATGATGAAGTATGTTAAATTAACACATGGTATACTACTCCACCAATGTCTACTACTCTAAAAGGTTGAGGTTTGTTGCTTCAAAGGTAAATATTTGTTTCTCAAAAAAGGGCCAATGTCTATTCTTGAGAAAAGGATGAAGATTGTTCCACCCAAAGGGAATAACCAAAAAATGAATATGGAATATAACCACCAAAATATGTCTTTTGTTCCTTTCTCCTTGGGTCATGAGTTTTGAAACTTCTCTTTCATGTACCTCAGGTCTGTGTTTATTTTTCTGTGCTTGATCGAATTGGATCCTCAAATGAGGTTGAACAATGACATGCTTATACTAATTAAACCTTTCATGAATTGTCATGTCTCTTGGAAATGGGTGTGACTTGTGGCTTTTGAAGCCAAACTATGGTGTATAAAACAAATAAGAACACCATTAATTTTTCCTCTTGAAAATTTTGTTTTGGGCATGATCACACTTTCTTTTTACAAATCATTCAATTTTTTAGTAGGATTGTCATATTTTTGGCTCATTATCTATCACCACAATAGACCAATTTCCTTTATCATTTTGGACATGGGTACAACACCCTGTATTTATGAGATCAATTCTAAATTAGAACTATATTTATATTCCATAAATTCAACTTTGAAATTGTACACATTAACTATATATTATTAAAGAAAATGGATGGTGTGATTAGATTCTTTATATTCATACTTTTTCCAAAGGTTGGGTCATTTTATATTTTTCATTATGTCCATCGGGATATTTGGTGATTTCTTCTTTCATATTCTATATTCTTGCCTTCTATTTCAAATAATTTATTACTATGTTTTTATTTGTCATGTTCTTCTCTATTATGTGAAGCCTCCTTTCCCCAAGCATGGCTCATCATACTTTGCAAAAATATTATTAGTTTTCATGTTCCCTTTCTCTCTTTAGATGAGAGAAAAAATATCCATTTTGACATAGATATATGATGGATGCCAACTAAACCAAAAAAATAGACTAAACATGTTGACTTATAGGGATACTAGTAGGACAACCAATCAAGTAGCTCAACAATCCTTCTCATAGGAAGAGATTTATTTCCTTTTTATTGGGCCATCAATGACAACAATGATGAAATCTCAACAATCTTCCCCATTTTCATTGGTGGCAATACTCTCACCATTTCTCATTTTCAATATTCTCTCCCCCTTTGACATCAATGGAAAATAGGGTGCTCCCCCTATAATCATGCTACTCTAATTGTCATATTTTCTCCTTTTGATCCATATTTGTTTAGAGTCCATAACATATACCATTTCAATCAAATAGAGATCTAAAAAATGGTTTATGGCTTTTTCAAATTTAGGTTAAGATGAAAAAATTTCTCAAGCTCTGTTATTTACCCATCCTTGGTGTGTTGATCCTTACCTATCCCATGCTGCTACATTTTACCCTTATCTTTGAAACGACTTTTCCTACCGCATGAACTTTTCACATATATTGCTATAATATCCCACAATAGGTTCTTTAAACATGCTAGAAACGGGTCCTTAGAGCCATATAGAGCTGAATCATGTGTGATAAATACCCTAGAAAAAATCCAACTACTAAAAACTATTCAACATAATTCCTACCAATATATGAGCTTCCAAAACTCTTGGAGCATATAAATGATTCATAAACCATTCAATATTTTTCCTTGTTCATTTCTAGTAGAAGTAGTTTATTGCAAGTAACATGTTTTTTATTTTTAAAAATTATCATGTTCAACCACAACATTGCCTTTTATGTTCCATACCACCATCAAAAATATTTTTAGTAATTCTAAGAAAGGCCTTTCATGGTCATGTAGAATGAAGGTATTCTAAGCTAGTGATCTTTTTATATGCATCTCCAAATATTTTTTTCCTTTGTACAATGGTCCTTTTTCTAGAAATACATTTATTTCTTAACTTAACTACAAGTGTCTTGAACCTCCTTCATTTTGCTAATGTTTCAAAATAATTTGATTGACAAGTTCTTAGCCTCTGTTAGAGACAACTTCTAGAAGAGCTTTAGATTGTTCATAGTGGCAAGGTGTTATCTTAAATTTTTCTACATCAAGAGAGGGACCTCCTTTCTCTTACACAAATTATACCCTAGATAGAATATTAGTTGCAAATGTTTTCCCACTTTCTTTCTACAAGGAGAACATTCTCTTCAAAACAAATATGTTCGGGTAAACCCTTGTGTATATTGTGCCCTCCTTATTTCAATTATCGAGGGCTCTTCAAGCTGTATTATTTCAATCCTATGGAGCATTCAATAAATCGTATTCTTTTACCTTAGTATTTTCTTGCTTTGCTATCCAAACCTTGGTGGGATTTCTAGATAATTTCTATTCTTTGACTTTCTTAGGAGCCCATTTCACACCTTTCTACAGTCTCATTCCATATTTCCAACATTATGACATTGACAACATTCTACATTTAACTTGAATGATGGGGAAATTGAATTGTAATACCTATTTGGAGCTCTATCTTGTCTACTTGCAAGTTTCCTTCTAGGGTTTTGATAACTTTTACAGTATGATCTACAATGTCTAGATTTATGATGAAAATTAGTGCAAGAATAATAATAAATAGAGAAAAACATTATGTACCTAGATGAATAACATTCTCTTGATGACCTTTCGAATTTTATCTTTCTTGGTAGAGGCATAGCCCTTTCGTGATTCTTATTGTTACTTGCCTTGTGTATGAATCCTTTGGATTTTTTAGCACTATGTAATTTCCTTAGGTTGTAGGAAAGAAACCTAGAGGTAACCACAAACCACTTGCAAGTTAGAACCTAGTGCTTCTAGCTTTAGATAGGGCTCTCTCTATATGGTTTCAGTCAATAAATTGGTTGAGTAGTTTGGATTTCAAGCTAGTTATGATGACCAAATGATGAATTTAAGTGGTGGCTTGAAGGTAAGTGAAGGAAGGAAAACCCACTTAGAACAGGTTCATCTATTTGTAATGATTCAAATGAATAAGGGATGATGATGATATCTTGAGCAAGGGAGAGGTAGGAAGATTTGTTGGTAATTAACTAATTTTGTTGTAGTAATGGATGAATATAAAATTAGAGGTGACAAGATGAGCATAAAACTAGGATGAACTCAAATTACCTTTAGAAGAACAAGAGATACATAAATGTTTAGAGATACAATGCAGAGCACAAGGTGAATTCTAAAAATTCTCTTATTTGAGCATGAAGAACTATATTAGTACCACATAAACATAAGTAATAATAATAATGACAGAGATAACACACATACCAACATAAATATGACACAAGAATCCCTAGAAAAATAGCCTCAGCCTTCTTCTATTTAGATGAAAATACTTGAGAGTACAAAACAGTCTCTCTTCCAGCACTAATCAATCAATAATAAACCCAACCTTTCTACATTATCTTTCATGATATTAAATGGGCTTACAATGTGCCATATTCTATGACCATATTCAATGAATGAGTTATCCATTTAGAATAGATGGAAACTCAAGACAACAAAACTTAATGTTTACATAAAAAATTAGACATAATAATTCAAAATGGTTCCTATGGAAAAAACTGCAATAGTCCACCATCACCCTAAAAGTCTTGTTAGAAACATCATAAAATCTCCAAATTCCTTGGTTCATTTCTTTCCTTCTTTGTCATCTCTTCAAACTTATTAGGTCCCTTTGATTGAGTTTATCAAGTCCCTCTGTCATCAGGATGAGAAAAGGAAACAACAACTCCTCTTTTCTATGTTGCAACTATGTGGTAATTCTTCTCGACATGTTTTGGTACATTTATTCTTTTATGTGACCAAAGGGAAAATCAGGTCCAATATATCAGCACTTTAATAGATTGGAGATTCTTGCTTGTGGACCATGCAAGGATGGAGTTTTTTGTGATCTTCCTAACCCCCGAGGCTTAGGTGGAATCATTTATGATAAGAGCTTGAGAGATTAGGGCAAAGCCCTTTTAGGGGCTAAACCCTTTGGTTGGGATGGGGTTTGATTCTTTGTGATATCGCATTAGGTGCATATAGGACCATAGGACCACATAACTATTCACCTAAGCCCCTTTGAATATCGGAAATTTGGCATTCAGCGATTTTGAAATGTTTCATTTTGTTGCACATTTTGAAACTTGTGATCTCGAATCCATGACGTGGCCCGATCCATGTGGAGAAGGGATGAGGGAGGGTCTACACCTTTGTTTTCATATAAAAATCGATATTATCCTTTCTGCCTAATTTCATTACTTTAACACAAAAACCACATATAACACACCTTCTTGCCAGTGCTCGCCTTATGCCAGTAGACCTTGGTCCCTTTGAAAGTTATGACCATAGGTCAACTCCCATGTTGGAGCTCCTCTCCTGGAAATTTCCAATTCACGGTCTAACTTGGTGCACACATTTCATTTTCATCGATTGTGAATGTTGATCACCTCTTATATTTAGTGCCTAGTCCTTTGGTTCCTCACATGACCACAAGCCAAACCTCATATCGGAGCCCCATTTCCTGGTGATTTTCAATCATAGGTTTCAACTTAGTACATAACACACATCTACCAATCACCGAACATTGATCACATTTTGTACTTAGTGTCTGGTCATGTGCTCTTCACATGACTGTATGTCAACCCCCATATTGGATCCCCTTAATCAAAGGTTTTCAATTGGTAATTTCACTTGTGCTACGAAGTGCCTCAACCTTGCGATCACCAATTGCTGATGTCATCCTCTGCCACATGTCACCTGGTGAGTGGTGACACATGTCACATTAAAATGATTCCTTAGGACCCTAAAAACATTGAATCTTCATGCCACATGTCCACCATACTACACGTCATTGCTAACATCATATGCCACTTGGTATATCAGAACCAATCACTTACTACCACACATCCCTTATCAGACCAATCATTTTTCGCCACATATCACTTTGGAGGAGAAAGAAAAGGCCTGACCTTCTTTGTGTCTATGCTTCTTAATAGTTTAGCACTAGCCATATATTTTAAGTCGTAGTCCCGACAATTTTATGCAACTCTCATATCAGCAATTTTGAAACATAGTCACCCTGCAATCCTTTGTAAACCTTCAACTATCGATTTGCGATGGGCCCTCGATCTCTATGCTTCGATATCGCTAGAACCCCGATGATATGTCGGTACACCTCCAAACTATGGGATGCGATATTTTAGAACCTTTGATTGCCAAAATGAGGTATAATTTTTTCTCCGATCTCCATTGTTTTCTATCAAATTCTATGATATGTGGGATCTAGGATCACCACTTAAGAATTTTTACTTTGTTTTCAAGCCCTTTGAAGAAGGGTCTTCTTTCTACCATAACTTTCCATACTGGAGCCCATTTGAAGAGATCTATAGTTTTTTTTAAATCTAATGCAAATCTCATCCCCATGAAGACACCTACAACATGATCTGAGCTAGACTTCATATGCAAAACATATCCCAAACAACTAGACTGATCGTAACCACAGGACCTCAAGGACTAAATGACTCCTTGGACAAGAAACCTTTGGGATATGACACATAGTGATTCATAGACTAAATTGACCAAAATGAATAGTGAGAGGCTAATACCACATATTCTTATTATAAGACTCTAACATCAGCTCCAATGGGGATGGAAGCCTCCCTGTGAGGTGCCAAGAACAAAAAGAAGACTAGTGGCCAAACCATTGTGCAATGGAGTCAACATAAAAGCTAAAAAAATAATTCACTGACTCAAAACTAAAAATTTTGAAGGAAATAAAAAGCTTTAGAGCACATCACCAAAGTCTTAGGGCCTTCCCTTTAGGCTTCAAACCATGATAATAGTTGTCTGTTGTTGCTGAAAATATATACACTAGGTGATCTCTTCCCTCCAGTGTAAAGTCAAGAAAATGGCTACTTGACTGAGTTTTGTTCATAGTTCCCATGAGCAAGCAGAAGGAAAAAGAGAGTGCCAACTCAAAAGTCAATTGCTCCTAAAAACCAGAATCCATAAATAGCACAACTTCCCACAGATCCTACAAAAAACTGGCCTTGAGAAGACAAACCTCTTCTTTTTATGGCTCTAAGAGGCCAACAAAATAATCTTCAAAAACGTAATTGGTTACCTTTAGTTGATGATCAGTAAGAGGACTATGTTTTGGAGGAAAGGGAGCATCCAATTTATTGTTCTTGTCCTCTTCAATTGAGGAAATGACCTTATCCATAACCATGATGTGCATATCGAGGACAATTTACTATTCCTTAGAAGACACTTCATTTTCTGTAGTTGGAGGTAGATCTTCATGTGTAATAGGTTCTAAAAGAACCCCTTCTCTTTCACTTCTCTCCTCTTCTTGATCTAGCTCGGTCTATTGAATTTCTTCCTCAGGTTCAAGAAGACAAACCTGTTGCATTTCTTCATCAACCTCTATCTGATCAGTTTCATCATCAGCTCCAAAAATCATTGCCTGCTAGGAATCTTCATAAATATTTTGGCAATGTACATCTTCTATTTTCTATTCTTGACATTGGGAAGAAAATTCACAAAGGGCTTATTTAATTTCATCATCCATACATTATTCATCCTCGTAAATATTCTCTAGATATTGGAAGAAGTCTTCAAAACATACACAACATTTTTCAACAGGTGGTAAGTGTGGAAAAAATTCTTTAAAATTCTCATAAAATATTGTGTGAAAATATTTAAGCAAACACAGACTAGCAAGTGGAAAACCTTCATACCAGAATCTAGCTTTGTCTTCTAAGGTTGCCATGAACATTCTCATTAAACACTCCTTAGGAAACTTAACCCCAAGCTTATGTACATGCAAATGAAACCTAAATAGATTTAAAGTAGCATTGTTTCCTTTTTTATCTTTAAACATTGGGAAATAGGTCAACCAATCAACACGAGGCATAGGATTCAAAAAGATAGGAATACCAGATCTATCCAGAGGTGCATATCTGGCATTTATTCTTTCAAAACCCATATTACAAAAAATCAATCAAAGTTAATGTCCTTCAATTAGTGGAGTCACTGTGAATGTTTTATCTTATGGATCCTTTGAATTTTGGAGTTGCTAGGTGAATGATTCAACCTTTCCTATGTCTGTTTGGTGTTCACCTTCAATAACTAGATCTACAACTTTGATAATGTTTCCTAGGGAAGATTAAAAATTTTGTTTGATTCCCGAAAACAGTGCCAGAATGTTATCACTCTGTAATTTCCTTAGGCTGAAGGAAAGAAACCCAAAGATAACCACAAACCACTTGCAAGCTAGAATCTAGCCCTTCTAGCTTTAGAGATGGCTCTCTCTATATGATTTCAGTTAATAAATTGGTTGAGTAATTTGGATTTCAGGCTAGTTATGATGACCAAAGTATGAATTTAAGTGGTGTCTTCAAGGTAAGTGATGGAAGGAAAACCCTCTTCGAATAGGTTCATATTTTGTAATGATTTAAATGAATAAGGGATGTTGATGCTATCTTGAGCAGGGGCAAGGTAGGCATCTTTGTTGTTAGTTAACAAATTTGGTTGTAGTAATGGATGAATATAAAATCAAAGGAAAAAAGATGAGCATAAAACTAGGATGAATTCAAATTCCTTCAGAAGAACAAGAGATACATAAATGTTCAGCAGATACAAAGTAGAGCACAAGGTGAATTCTAAAAATTCTCTTATCTAAGCATGAAGAACTATCTTAGTAACATAGAAACAGAAGTAAGAATAATAATGACAGGGATAACACACATACCAATAGAAATATGACACAAGAATCCCTGGAAAAATAGCCCCGGCCTTCTTCTATTCACTTGAAAATACAAAACAATCTCTCTTCCAACACTAATCAATTAATAATCAACCCAACCTTTCTGCATTTCCTTTCATTATATGAAATAGGCTTACAATGTGAAATATTCTATGACCATATTCAATGAATGAGTTATTCATTCAGAATAGATGGAAACTCAAGACAACAAAACTTAGTGTTTACATAAAAAAATTAGACACAACAATTCAAAATGGTGCATGTGGAAAAAACTACAATAGTTAGCTATCATGCTAAAAACCTTGTTAGAAATGGCATAAAATATCCAGATGCCTTGGTTCATTTATTTCTTGCTTTGTTAGCTCTTCAAAATGATCAGGTCCCTCTAATTGAGTTTATCAAGTCCCTCTGTCATCGGGATGAAAAAAAGGAAACAATGACTCCTTTGTTTTGCATCGTAACTGTGTGGTAATTCTTCTCGATAGTTTTGGTAAATTTCTTCTTTTCTATGACCAAAGGGTATATTAGGTCCAATATGTCAACACTTTAACAAATCGAAGCTTCCTGCTTATGGACTGTGCAAGGATGGAGTTTTTTGTGATATTCCTAACCCCAAGGGCTTAGGCAGAATCCTTTATGGTAAGAGCTTGATAGCTTAGGGACAAGCCCTTTTAGGGGTTAAACCCTTTGGTTGGGAGGGGGTATGATTCTTTGTGTGATCACATTAGGCACATATAGGACCATAGAACCACATAACTATGGACTTGGGCCCCTTTGAATATCGAAACTTCGGTGTTCGACGATTTCGAAATGTTACATTTAGTTGGACATTTTGAAACTTGTGATCTTTGATCCATGACATGGCCCAATCCACATGGAGAAGGGATGAGGGTGTAGAAATTCCCATTGTAGATCACCTAATAATGCAATATACTAAAGAAAAATACCTGATCTACTTTTACAACCAATTATGTGGATGCTTAATCGAATTGAGCAATATCAAGTGAACACATATAACTGATAAGAAGGAATCAATCACGCATAACATAGAAGAAATAACCTGGGAAAAGCCTCAGCCTAAAACCCCAACTCTGTATTATCATACAAGTGGAAATATAGTCCGGATTACAAAAGGAAACAACTCACAAGCTATCCTGATCTCTCTGCAATCCCTATATTGCTCATAGATAGCTAAAGGCCTCTCTCAAACCTTCTCCTTTGCCCTCCAAGCCTCATATTTCTTTTCACAAATTTCTTTGGGGTCCAATGCTATCACTTGTGTGAATTGGCCTCTTCACACACTCACTAACCTCTGATCCGACTGTGCAATCCTGAAGGAGATTAATCCTTCTCCATGGATGAGCTTCCTTTATAGGAAAAATCCATCCAACTGATAGTACACTGTCCCTCCTCTAATCTCAATTGGGTCTCTATCGGAACTAACATGCATGAGTTATTCATGAGAGAATATTCAGTTATCTAATGTGCAATAGTTATATGCAAGCATGCATTAACTAACTGAACTCACATTAATTTAAACAAACTGTTTAAATCAATCTAACTAGACTTGACTCAGTAACTGAGCCAACTAATTACAACTCAAATTAGAACTCATCCTTATCTTTTTAACTGATGGATAAATCCCTCAATAAATGGAGAAACTTTTGCATGTCCTCACATAGACTTCATGTTTGATTTTTCATAGCTAATTAACTCATGGTGAATTAATTAATTTGTTTTCAAACAGCTGTTAAGTTCAAATTCGAATTTTACTTCCTATGTTTATTCCAGGGACTGACTAAAATAGGAATCCATCCTAAACTACTAAAAATAGAATTCTATTCTTAGCACTTCCATTTTTCATTCCTTGTTGCTCAATCTAGCACTGGTACCCAAACTACTATTTATAGCAGTGCTATTTTTAGCACTCCTATTTTTAGCATTTCTTGATGCTATTTTCAACACTCCCTCTCAATAAGAAATGCATTCAACTCGTACCCGATCCTCTACTTTTGGAGTGTTCTGCATGCAACACTTCTCCCAAGTGTGGTTGCTCCAACAACTCTATAAACAAAAAAAATCCCAACTGACCTCTCTGTTGGGTTAGAAACATACTCTGATGTTGAAGCTCTACCTGCTATTGACAAGTGCTCCCTCTATGACCTCTGAGCTACTACAACACTCCATGCATCTCGCAACATTGCACACCTCTCTGTGCCATCTTGCACAGGTACAACACTCTTGTGCCTCTCGCATTGTTGCAGCCTGCTAGCTCTACACAGTCCTAGGAATCTTACACTGTAGCTCTCTCTACCACTCCATCTGCATCTATCTCTACCGACTCATCCAGTATTGCTACTCCCCGTCGGGGATCCTGTAGAAAAGTCAAATCAAAGAGGTTGGGTACCTTAAGGATCCTACCCCTATTCCAGCCTTCTTGGGATGATCACTCCACATCGCCCCACCTCCTACCTAGAGGTATGGATGCATGTGATCCTTCTACCCACCTGGCTCGAAATTTTCCCCTACTAGAGGTCTCTACATGAGTAAATGTCTCTACTCAATCTCCTCTTAACTTCTCTAGTTATGGCTGCTCCACAACCTCCTAAAGTTGCTTCACCAATCGTGGCTCCTCCACAATTGTCTCAAACTTCTTCTGGCATTGCATGTTGAGAGGTAATGTACTCTCCCTCTCAACCACCAAGTCTCCATCACTTTCCTTGCTCCTCAAGGCTTTGCATGCATCTTGAACCTCAAGAGAATACAGGTTCTTGACCCATGAACCAATCTGCTTCACCTGTCTAGTGGTGATATGTCGAAGGAAACCTTTCCCTTACTAAAGACTACATCATATCCTCTATTTTCTAGCATCGTGATCGACACCAAATTTGTATTCAATCCTAGTACATACTTGACATCGGTCAATGTAATGCGAGCTCCATGCTCCCTCTAAAAAACAACCATGCCTACACCTAAGACACTATACTTTTCATCATTACCCATCGCTATGAGTATTTGGAGATCTTTCTCCGACAAAGCACTGAACAAACTCTTGTTGTCGGTCATGTGGAAAGAAGCTTCACTGTCAAGAAACCAACCACTTCCCCCCATGGATGAAACCATGCATGCGAACAATGTTAAATCCAACTCGAACTGTGAGGCTAGTGCCTCACCTTCTGATACTTCTAGGGATCCCTTCTTGGATTTCCTCAGTGGGAAATTTGTAGCAAAATGGCCCACCTCATGACAACGAAATCATCGCACTTTCGATTCATCAAACTTCTTCCCACCATGGGAAGAACTAGATTGGGAAAGAGAATCCTTCTCCTTCCCCTTCTTCGCCTTACTCGCTAAGGTGTAGTTTTCTTCATCCTCCATGGATGAAGAACCATCTCTAGTGCTTCTTCTTATCTCCTTCTGCATCAATCTAACCAAAGTTTCTCCTAATCTGGTAGTTTCTCTCTTCCATTAACCAAGTCCTAGTAGCTATGCCAGTTCTTAGGAATATTGAGGAGTGCAAGACTCACCATGTCATCATCATCTATCGTGATCCCTACACTTCCAAGCTCATCCCTGCATGTGGTGAGCTTGTTCAAATATGTAGAGATCGTGTCACCCTTTTCACACTTGATCATCTGAAGCTTATCTTTCAATGCCATCTTCCTCTAATCGCTGCTATTCTGATATATATATTTCAATATTTTTGGCATTGAAAATGGTGTTTCCTTCCCATGGGGACCCAAGACTATGTGATCTTGAACTTCCTCCAGAAGGATTCTCCTTGCTTTAGCCACAGATTTGTTCCATTCAACCAATTTAGCATCACCAGTTGGCTTGGGGACTTCTTTATCAATGAATTCCTTTAGACCGTTATCCTCTAGTACTGCTTCCATGCGATCCTTCCATGCTATATAATTTGAATTTCCATCAAGAGAATATTAGAGTCTTAAACCATTGAATGCCATAGGTGAAATAGAGATGTGATAAGAACTAGATTTCTATATTCAGGAATCATAAAATTCAAACTTCTCCCTTCTTGTATAATGTTCTTCCTTGATCACCTTTGCTCTAATACCATGTAGAAATTCTCACTATAGATCACCTGATAATGTAATATACTAAAGAAAAATACTTGATCTACTTCTCCAACAAATTATGAAAAAGTTTAATTGAATCAAGCAAGATCAATTGAACACATATAACTGATAATAAGGAATCAATCACTAACACAGAAGAAATAACCCGAGGAAAGCCTCAGCCTAAAAGCCCAACACTGTATTATCATACAAGTGGAAATATAGTCTGGATTACAAAAAGAATCAGCTCACAAGCTATCCTTCTCTCTCTACAATCCCTCTACTACTCATAGACAGTGAAAGGCCTCTCTCAAACCTTCTCATCTGCCCTCCAAGCCTCATATTTATTTGTGCAATTTTCCTTGGGATCCAGTGTTGTCACTTGTGTGAACTGGCCTTTTCACACACTCACTAACCTTTTGATCCAACTATGTCATCCTAAAGGAGATTAATCCTTCTCCATGGATGAGCTTCCTTTATAGGAAAAATCCATCCAACTGATAGTGCACTATCCCTCCTCTGATCTCAACTGGGTCTCTGTCTGAACTGACATGCATGAGTTATTCATGAGAGAATATTCAGTTATCTGGAGTGCAACAATTATATGCAAGCATGCATTAACTAATTGAATTCACCTTAATTTAAAAAAATTGTTTAAATCAATCTAACGGGACTTGACTCAGTTAACTGAGCCAATTAATTACAACTCAAATTAGAACTCATCCTTATCTCTTTAACTGATGGATAAATCCCTCAATCAATGGAGAAATTGTTGCATGTCCTCACATAGACTTCATGTTTGATTTTTCACAACTAATTAACTCATGGTGAATTAATTAATTTATTTTCAAATAGCTGTTAAGTTCAAATTCGAATTTTACTTCCTATGTTTAGTCCAAGGAATGACTAAAATATGAATCCATCCTGAACTGCTAAAAATAGAATGCTATTTTTAGCACTTCCATTTTTTATTCCCTATTGCTCAATCTAGCACTGGTACCCAAACTGCTATTTATAGCAGTGCTATTTTTAGCACTTCTATTTTTAGCATTTCTTGTTGCCATTTTCAATAGAGGGAGGGGTCACACCTTTTTTTCATCTAAATTTTTTTATTAACCTTTCCACCCAATTTCATGACGTTAACACAAAAACCACATATTACACACCTTGCCATTGCTCGCCATGTGCCAATAAACGTTGTTCCCTTTGAAATCTATATCCCTAGGCTAGCTCCCATATTAGAGCTCATCTCCTTGCAATTTCCAATCGGTGGTCTAACTTAATGCAAACATTTCATTTTCGTCGATTGCGAACACCGATCACCTTTTCTATTTAGCGCCTGGTCCATTGGTTCCTCATGTGACCATAAGACAGACCTCATATTGGATCCCCCATTCATAGAAATTTCCAATCTAAGGTTTGAACTTGGTATGCAGCACACATTGATCACTGATCACATTTTGTACTTAGTGCTCAATGTTGTGCTCTTCTCGTGACTATAGGCAAACCCCCATATTGGAGCCCCTTAATCAGAGGTTTTCAATAAGAAATTTCACTTATGCTAGGATGGGCCTCAACCTTGCAATCGTTGATTGCTGATGTCATCCTCTGCCACGTTTCACCCTATGAGTGGTGGCACATATCAGTGACATTGAAATGCTTCCTTAGGACCTTGAAAATGATGAATTCGCATGCCATGTGTCCACTATACGGCCACATCATTAATGACATCATATGCCACATGGCATATCGAAACCAATCACTTACTACCACACATCCCTTATCGAACCCAATTATTTTTCTCCATGTATTAATTTGGAGGAGAGAGAAAAGGCCCAACCTTCTTTATTTTGGTGAGAAATTCCTTTGTTAACCTATTTTAGTGCTTCCCGTTGGTTTAGAACTAGCCATATATTTTAGGTCGCAATACTAATAGTTTTGTTGAAACTCACATATCGACAATTTTGAAACATAGTCACCCTGCCATCCTTTGCAAACCCCCAACTGCCAATATGTGATGGGCCTTACACCTCTATGCTCTAATATCGCTAGAACCCCACCGATATGTTGATACACCTCTGAAATGTGGGATGCATGATTTTAGAACCTTCGATCATCAATATACGATATCAGTGAGAGCTAATCACTAATTTTTTCTTTGATCTCCATTATTTTCTATCAAATTCTCCGATATGTGAGATTTGGGATCACCACTTAAGAAATTTTCCTTTGTTTTCAAATCATTTGAAGAAGGATCTTCTTTCTGCCATAACTTTAAATACTAGAACCCATTTGAAGAAATATATAGCTCGTTCAAAATATAATGAAAATCTCATCTCTATGAGGGAACCTGCAACATGACCTGAACTCATATGCAAAACATCTCCTGAACATCCGTTATGATCTTAACCATAGGACCTAAAGGACTAAATGACTCCTTGGACAAGAAACCTTTAGGGTATGATACATAGTGATTAATAGGATAAATTTACCAAAATGAATAATGAGAGGCTAATACCATTGATTCCTATTATAGGAATCTAATAGGATTCATATGCACAACTTCATGGTGAAGTTGTTCTTCCAAATTCATCTTGATTTATTTTCTTTCTTTCACTAGTACTAGAGCTTTCACGTATATGGCTCTCAGATATTTTAGGTGATTTAGGGCTTTCATCATTTTTACATGAATTCTAACTTGTATACCGAAGACCTGATCTGTTAAAGGGTGATCTTTGGCAATTGAGGATTTTATCTAATACTTGAGAACATTTTAAGTTCTTATTGAGCTTTTCAACTTCATTTCTCAACTAAGTGATGTCTTCTTCAAACCTCTCACAATATTCTCCTTTCTTTATTATATGTATCTTCATTACTTCTTCTTCTCTTTTCTCTTCTCCTAGTTGAACTTTTACAATGTTAAGTTCTTCTTCGTGTCTCCTTTCTTGTTGGTGCAATTTTTCTTCTATCTTGCTAAAGTCCCCATATTTATCTTCTGCTAGGAACCTTAAGAGAATCATTTATTCCTTTGTATTGTCAAGTTCTTGGTTTTTCTCTTCAACCTCTTTATTTTATTTTCTCAATCTATTTATTTCTTCTAGAGCAATCATTTGTTCTGCTTCAAGGTTTACCCCAGCCTTTTCTTCAAAGTCTTTTTCATCTTCACTGTCTTTTGTTTTTTTGGTGTCTTCATCTATTTCCTCTTATTCATGATCATTATTGTGATCTTGTTATGGTTTAGCAAGAACATACCCATATTCTTCATCAATTTTCTACATTTTTTCCAAAATTATTTTAGTTGAAGCGTCGACCCGCCATGCTTTTTACACAATCTCGTAAACTACAAAAGACTTATTTCATCACTTTTGTATTGTATTCTTTTGACTTCTTGGTAGTTTTGTCTCCATTAAAAATTGATTCCCATACCTCATATCCTACAGCCATCAAGTAGAACCCCATTCTTTTTCTCCATAGTACATAATTCATTCCATCAAACAATGGGTGTCTACTGACTTGATTTACATCTATTTTCATGACTAGGTAGGATATATTTTTAGTGTGTTTGAAGCCTTTCTTTCTTGAATTTTCCATTTGTTTTCATAGGATCTACCTTAACTTTTTTAGGCTATGCTTGAAGTTACTAACTCTGATACCAATTGTTAGAAATACTAAGAAGGGGGTGAATCAATATTTATTTTACAATTGTTATATTAACTAGTTAAGATCACTTAGTTACAAAATACATGACATAGAACAAGAAAATTAATTTTGTTATGGAAAACAATGAGGAATCTGATCCTATTACACAAAACTCAAGCTCCAACGTCTACAACAAAATATTTAACTCCTTCAAGGCCTGAATCCTGAGAACCAAGGCTCCAACCTAGTCTCAACGAGTCTCCAATCTCTTATGAGGACTCCAATACTCAATGACAATTCAGACGCCAACTTGGTTTTCTACAACGCTCCAACCTTGTATGAGGAAACTAATCCTCTGGGGCTCCAACCCTCTCTACTTGCTTCAATTTCCAAGATGACTTCAATGCTACTTCAGTACTCCATCAAATACTTCAATTACTTCTACAAATGTTTCTAATATACATAAAAAAAATCTCTATAATATTCCTTTATAAAACATTTAGGTCTTCTTTAATAAGACTTCTATGGCCACTCCAACAAAACATGTATTCAAGTATTGATCCTTAAATATTCTCCAAGTATGACTATTTCTTCAACAATATTCAATGTTTCGATAGTGCCTTCAATGGTTCTTCCAAAATACCTTCAACGATGTTTAAAAAATAGTCTATAATACTAATCTAAGTTGCTTCCAAGATTGAATCCCTTAATGATTTCAAGGATTTCTTCAATAGTGCTTCGAGTTGTCTTCAAGGTGTCTTCAAACATTAATAAAAGTGGTCAAAGTTTTCTTCAATAAAATTATTTAAAAGTATATTTCAATAATGTCGATAGGGTCTGTTAAAAATGCAGAAGAGCCTAAGGTAAGTATATTCCAAGAGGCCAAGTAAGTCTACTTCAAGATGGGCCAAATGTCTACTCTGATGATGAACAAAATATTTTATAGGATGGAGGCCAAATTCTGTTCTTGATAAATTGAGGTTTGGTCCAATATATTATGCCTACGTTTGTTTAGAATGGGTCTAACTATGTTCAATTATCATATGGTTTGATACTCCTTCAAAAGTTGAGGTCTGCTACTCTAAAAGGCCAAGGTATGTTGTTCAAAGGTATAGGTTTGTTTTTTGGAAATAATGAGAGGGGGTTGAATCAATATTTCTTTTTAAAAAATTATTTTACAACAGTGAATATCACTTAGTGAAAACAAAACAAAATATGTATAGCAAAATAATAATTTTATTAATGAGAATGATGAGGACTCCAATTATCTTTTAAAAAAAATCAAGTATAATAATAATTTAGGGATCCAACCCTAGACAAATACTCTAATGTTCAATTTCAAGATAGGATTCAACTTGTACTACACCAAGCTCCAACTTGGTCTACTTTAGGAATCCAATATTGTCCAATAATTCATGATTTGACCTGGTATTTCACATGGTCCAACCTTTTATGAGGACTCCAATCCTCTAGGGATCCGACCCTCTTAATCTTCTTCATTTCTTCAAGATGGTTTTAGTCTTTCTTCAAGACTTCCAATATCATATTTAACAAGTCTTGAAAATTAATCCAATATATTCTTAAAAAAATACCTCAATTGGTCTTCAAAATACTTCCAAGGTTAATTCATCAAGATCAAACTCTAAAAATCCTATTATGTTTCTCCAAGGCTCTTCATGTCAGCACACACAATCTTCTTTAAATCTACTTCATTAGGGATTTAACAATGCTACTTCTTCATAGATGACTACTTCAAAAAGAGCTAATAAATATTTTCCAACAAGTATTCTTCAACTAGTGTTCAAGGTATCTTAATGTGTGCTCCAAGATACTCATTAAAGTTTTCTCCAACTGCTCTTTTATTTTGTTATACGTTTCTGCAAATGTGCCACAAAGTAGTGTTGAAGAATCTAGGGCAAAGTAATGTAGAGTGATTCTTCATTACTTGATAACAGTTTGTAGAGTATTTTTACTTTTATTTGTTAGCTTATTCTTCTTCTTATTATTATTAGTACATATGTGAGTACTTCATCAAACTTCTACCGAAACATAAAAACAAGAACACAAGATATTGGCTTTCTACTAAGGCCAAAACCTCTCTTCTCTTGAGAGGAAAATGCTTTAACGAATTTCTCTTATTGAAGATTCTTATTGATCAATGCCAAACCCTAGACCCCTAACAAGAGTATCCCCTGATAACAAGTCAATTCATTTCTTCTTCCTACACCTTATTCTATGGTACTTCTTCCAGCACTTTGTCTGGCACTTCGTCCTCCTTCTTTTGGCACTTCTTCTTCTTGGTATGATTCTTGTCTAGAGTTAGACCTTCCTTGAATGAGTCTTCAAAATGAAGTGTTACTCTTCTATCCCTTGCTCAAGTATATCTTTGACCAGCCGATATCCTTATTCAATGTATGATTGTTTTTTTATTCTTCTTCCCTAGTTTCTCGCACATGTGGAGAATACCCTTAGTGTATTAGGGTCTTTCTTCCTTTGCTAGAGAGGGGGGCTCCTTCACTTGTATTTACAGACCTTGTGAGTTTAGTGGCAAACCCAAACAACACAAAAATATGGATGGTTTGTCCCTATTGTCATACCCACAAATTTCTCCTCTTCTTCCTCTCATGTGTGAGTATTTCTAGCCCTAGAAACAGTGCTTTACATTCATTGTCCCTTCTGTTTTCTTTGCTACACCTTGTAGACCCTTTATCTCAGCTTCTTTCGTTCCTTCTTCTTTCTTTTTTTTGCGGATTTCAGAGCTTAAGTAGTGTGTTGTATTTGGAGTGGACAAACCCTATAAATATGGGAATGTCCCTCCTTTTAGGCCAACTTGATCTCTTAATTGTAGGTCGACTTTGAGGGCAGTTTGGTGGCTAATTTGTTGAGAAAAAAATCGGATAGTTTCCATGGTTGTGTAGACTTGAATTTTCTTGGAGGTTTTTCTCTTTGACATTGATATATAATTATACATGGTGTAACATGCCTTTAGGGCCTTCAATATTTTTTTCTTGACCATTTGACTCACCTATAGCACTTTGACATGTGCTAGACCTACTTCAATGAGCAAGAAACTCATTGTCATATATTATAAAAATAATATTTCTTTTCTTCAATAAGTACAAATATAAAAATTACATTTATGAAGGCCGAACCTAGTTACACTTCCTTCAACACTCCCTCTTAACTAGGGGGTATTCATACAACATTTCAAGGTGTTTTCGTATTATCAATATTGAAGAATGAACATAAGAGAAACCGAATTAGCAATCCATATGTTATAGCATCATATCCATCATCATTGTAATAGTGCAAGGCCTTGACTAACATCTCCTTCTCTTTACGATATTGTGGGCTACAATGTTGGCAAGACCAATGATTTATAGACACCTTCATCATTGTCTCTCAAGGTACATACCCACCTGAGTGTTCTCCGAGTATGACCTTCTAGGAATATTCTTATCTTGGGTTCCTAGGCCTCAAATGATATCAATCCTCTTGCCTACTCTTGTACTGGATGCCCTACACATCCTTAAATAGTATCAGATGCCATATGATTAGTCAATCCTCCCATTCTTTCTTCCCAAGTGAAGACAAGAATGTTGTGTCTATCTTGTGTCTACATTTCCATTCATGGCCTTCATCTAGACTTACGGTTGTTAGTCCTAGTCTAGTGCATGACCCATGAAATGGAAAACAAAATTGTCACTCCTTTGTAAACTGGGGTGATCCAAAAACTCCCTCTTGATCAGGGACCTGTCAAAGCTCCCTCTTAACTGGGCACTCTTTCCTTTATCATCATCTTATTCTTCGTGGGTCCTTCAACTGCTTGATATCCTTCCTTTCTTGATGTCATTAATTCTTTGTTCGAAGTTCTTGTAGATAGGGTACCATACATCGATCACTTTCCTCCCTCGTTTGTCATGTCATTTCTTCCTTCAAAGAAAGTGGCTTTCATGTCATATATTAGGTTTTCTTATCATATTGGCTACTCCTTTGTCATCTTGTCCATGCTTCAGTATATTCTTCTCATGGATGCTTCATTGTACTTTCATGTTTACATGATCTAAACTAGTAGCCCATCATGACTTCATCCTAATATTACTTCTTCTTTTGTTGGATGGCTTCTTCATCACGACATATTTATAGTGTAGAATAAGTTATCTGCACCTTTTATATCTCCAAGGCCTTCATAGGTGTCAAGGGTCCTTTCTTCCTTTATCAGAGTTGTCCTACCTTCTTTCGGGAGATATCTTCAAAGCATTTTATCAGATATTGACTCTCGGTGATCATGGTGTTCTTCACATGCTTGACCTCTTTCTTCATTTTCTTCTTCTAAAATGGATAGGTCAACCATCTAATGCATCTTATGAGAGGATTCCTTCATTGCTTTCTTTCTGAACTTGTCATCATTTCTTCTTGCTTCTTAGTCAGCAATCTTATGCTCCTTATGTGAGCATATTCTTTTTTTGACCTTCATTGCATTGTGGTACATGCCTCCAAGCATGTTCTTGGTGAAAGATATTCTTTCATGCTTGATCATGTTATAGAACTATCCCATGACTCAATAATATACAAATGATAACATGACTAAACTTTGATGCATACATACCTCATCTTGATTCTCCTTTGATCATCTTAGCTTCATTTGATTATCCTTGGTGAGGCCCTTCTTGCTTCATCTTAGCTTGCCTACATATCATCCTTTTCTTGAATCCCATGAATGGGATTCCCAATGAGACATCTGCTTTGGTCCATGAACATTCTTTTGAAGATCCCATCATAGGATCTTGAACATCCCTTCCTTTCAAATGTTTCCTTTCTTTTGATGATGGAGGTCTTATAAGATTCTTAACCATGATCAACTTTCTTTCATCACGGATGAGGTCCTATGCTAGGTATTCTTCTTCTTTATGAATATATTGAGCTATATCTATTATGCTCCTATATTCTAGAAGATATTTCTACTCATGTATTTTTTCCTGATCATAAATGCTACATATTCATGAGTATCTAGGACTCTATGTACATCATGCTGCTAAATTATAGAGGATGTTTCTAGCCATGCAATTTTAATTTATTCTGACATGCTCCTATCCTACTCAAATCTTTGAAATAAGTCTAGAAGTAAAGAGTTTGACGTAGTCATAGTAGATATCCAGAGGATCTTCCTTCTTTTGCTTCTTGCCTTCTTCTTTCATCTCTTGTGTTATGTGATCTTCTTCCCTCTTCCTTTTGTTGTTATTGTCCTTCTTAAGCTTCAAACAATTCTTTTTGTAGTGTCCATATTCTTGACATCCAAAACATTTTATTTTGGACATGTCTTTGTTTTTTGTTCTTCGCAGACCAAACTTGCCAAATTTACCCTTTCTTTTTGCCATGGTAGAAAATGCTTGCTCCTTTGACCCCACATCTTCTTTTGCCTTAAGTCTAGTTTCCTCTATCCTACATAGAGACCACATTTCACTGAGAGTGATTTATTCCTTCTTGGCATATATGATTGATGTGAATTTCCCCCACTCCTGAGGTAGAGCATTGAGTACTACAATTGTCATTTCTCTATCAGACATGACTTCCCCAAGCTATTGAAGTTGATCTCTCATTTTAGATATTTTCATGAAGTAGGGAGCTATTCCTTTCTTTGTTATCTTCATCTTGTATAATTCATTCCTCAAAGATATCACTTCTCTGGTTGTGGATACCAAGAATAGCTCTACTAGCTTATCATAAATTCCTTTTGATGTCTCAAACTTGGATATATAAGGAATGAGAGAGTCTTTGATTGATTCTATCAAAATCCTTTGAGCTCTTGTATCATCCTTATTGTACTTGGATAAGGCTTGAGTTTGTTCCTTAGCAGGGATAGTGATATTCCCTTTGACATGTTCAAAGAGTCCATTCTCCTTGAGAAGTAGATCAATCCTCTTCTTCCAGGAAAGAAAGTTATTGGTACCTACCAATTTATTGTTTACTTGTAAAAAGGCATTGATGTCTATTCAGAAGGGGACATGTACATACTTGATAGATTTTGAGATGTAATGGATTTTCTTCCTCCTTTAAGACTTGATGGCTTGCCTTCCTACGATCTTGATGTACTTCAAGTTTCCTTCTTCAAGTGGAATTTCTTGATGATGAGATTTACTTGATGACTTGGAGCTGGATGTAGGTCATGCTTCAATCTACTCTTCTTTGTAGGTGCCTTTATGTAAGGCTATTATTGTTTCTATGTAGACCTCCTAGATGAATGATGGATTCTATACGCTTATTGTCCTTGAAGTTATTGAGAATTCTAGGCTTGATGCTTCAACTTTGTAGGTGTGTCTCCTTGATGACTGTTCTTGAGTTTCCCTGTCCTTGATGTGTCACCTTAGCTCTTATACCATGTTGAAGAATCTAGGGCAAAGTAGTGTAGAGTGATTCTTCTTTACTCGATAACAGTTTGTGGAGTATTTTTACTTTTCTTTGTTAGCTTAGTCTTCTTCTTATTATTATTAGTGCATATGTGTGCACTTCATCAAAATTCTACCAAAACATAAAAACAAGAACACAAGATATTGGCTCTCTGCTAGGGCCAAAACCTCTCTTCTCTTGAGAGAAAAACCCTTTAGTGAATTTCTCTTATCGAAGCTTCTTATTGGTCAATGCTAAACCCTAGGCCCCTGACAAGAGTATCCTCCAAGAACAAGTAAAGTCCTTCCTTCTTCCTGCACCTTATTCTATGGCACTTCTTTTGACACTTTGTTCTCCAACACTTTGTCCTCCTTCTTCTAGCACATGTTCTTCTTGCTATGATTCTTGTCTAGAGTTACACCTTCCTTGAATGAGTCTTCTAAGTGAAGTGTTACTCTTCTATCCCTTACTCAAGTATAACTTTGACCAACCAAGATCCTTCTTGAGTGTATGATTGTTCTGCTATTCCGCTTCCATAGTTTCTCACACATGTGGAGAGTATGGTTAGTGTATTAGGGTCTTTCTTCCTTTGCTAAAGAGAGAGACTCCTTCGCTTTTCTTGAGAGACCTTGTGATTCTAGTGTCAAACCCAAACAACACAAAAATATGGACTATTTGTCCCTACTATCTTACTAGCATATTTCTCCTCCTCTTCTTTTCATGTGTGACTATTTCTAGCTCTAGAAACAATCCTTTACCTTCGTTGCCCCTTCTTCTTTGTTTGTTGCACCTTGTAGACCCTTTACCTTAGATTCCTTCGTTCCTCCTTCTCTTCTTTTCTTTGTGGATTTCATAGCTTGAGTAGTGTGTTGTATTTAGAGTGGAAAACCCCTATAAATACAGGATTGTCCCTCCATTTAGGCCAACTTGTAGGCCAACTTGATCTCTTAATTGGAGGCTGACTTTGAGTGCAGTTTGGTGACTGATTTGCTGAGCAAACTTCAGATAGTTTCCATGGTGGTGTAGCATGCTTGAAGGATCTTATTGAAGGTATCATTGCATAGGAGTAGACTTGACTTTTCTTGGAGGTTTTCCCTTTGAATTTAGTATATATTTATACATGGTGTAACATGCCTTTAAGGCCTTCAATATTTTTTCTTAACTATTTGACTCACCTATAGCACTTTGACATGTGCTAGACCTACTTCAGTGAGCAAGAAACCTTGTCATATATTATAAATATAATATTTATTTTCTTGAATAAGTACAAATATCAAAAGCACATTTATGAAGACCAAACCTAGTACACTTCCTTCAACAAGTAGTTCAATAGTATGCCTTTAAGAGATGCCAAAATATTGTCCTTGAGACTTCAAATTTGTCACTATATTTCTCCAAATGATGTCTAATAGGTTACTAACAAGAGATTCCAAAACACAAGTATGAAATGATAAGACAAGCATAGATCAAGATATCCTCAATCAAAGAATGTTTCCTCGATTACATGTTTTTATTGTGCACAAGCCTAAGATATTGTGATAGATTAGAGATGCTATTATTGCACATAGGATGTATGAATCAGGTCCAAGCTTCAATATATCAATAGTTCTAGAATTTGTTCTATCAATAGGTTTGAATTTACATGCCACAGTGCTTTACAAGTCAAATACTTCTCTATCCACAACTCTGAAGTTCCTTATTTATCCAAATTTGAGATTTGTCCACAAGGTAAAACACAGGTCTACCACAGGTCTGAGAATCACAAGTCTAATATTATTTTAGACTAGTATGTCGCAAGTATGAGATTATTAGAGTTTAGTGAATCTTTTTTGTGTGGATTGAAATCTGTATGTAATAGGACCGAAGTCAAGGTTGAATAGTACGTCACACATAGAGGTATATCCTGAGATCCAAACATAGAAAAATGTATATATCCTCATAACTTTGACATCAAATTAAAATCTCATTTTTTCTTCAATCACATTACTTCTTTAGACGTCAATTCCTTGTCTCAAAAATGGGAAGAAGAATTTATATTTACAATGGTTATAACCTATTGTGAATTCTCATGTCTTTTAGAGGTAGTCAACATTAGGGTTGACTTATCAATTAATTAGATTCAAAAAATGTTTATATAGTAGCCCACCTGTCAAGAGATTGTTTTAACATTATGCTACTACTATGCTCTAAAGATATTGCTACAACAAGCAACAAAGAGAAAGAAACTCATGTTCAGACACACAATTGACAACAATAAAAATATAATCTAAGATATTTATAATATTTGATGTAGTATAGGGTACCCTCATAAATAACAAATCTAGGTCTTTCTCTTTGATATTGATTTGGTTGGTGGTAACTCTAATTAGCAATGAAGTTATTGAATTTAGAAAGTTTAAATCTAATGGATGCAACACTACATTACATATAGCACAAGGATTAATTACCATAGTAAAAATGTACCATATGTGAGTTGTATTTTGGATATTTTTACTATTTTTCATTCATCCCAAAAAATAGTTCTTTTGGACAATTTATCATCTATGGATAAATACTAATTCCCTATATAAGTAGTTGTATCTAGAACAACAGCTTAAAGTGTTTTAGACCTTTCCTATAAAAAATAGATAAGATGAGAAGATAGAAGACCTACCTATAGTTCCACTTTCCTCTTGTCTCCCTTGTATCAATTCCATCGCTCCTTCCTATACTTAATCTACTTGAGAAGTACCCTGTAAACACAATAGAAGACAAAAACCAATCAAAGCATACGATCTATTGTATATAAGTGAAAGGAATTAGATACAATTCACACATATAAGCATTATGAAACAATACAAACATATGGGAAAAAGGTTCAAACACTTTATTAGATAGAAGAAGGAAGTACAACCATTGTTGACTGATTCAAAGCCATTCCTCCAGCTTGGATCCCATCCACATCACATCAAAAGCATGACAAACTTGTAGCATCACAACACTTTCTTCAAATCCAAATATCATAGCAGCATTATCTCCTTACAATTCAACATAGTCCAACCCCTGATCACTTAGATGAGTGGTCAATTTATAGGAAGATGAAGGAGGTTTTGTCATTAATGGTGACATTGAATGGCCTTCCATACTTAGAATTAGTTCCATGGAGGAAGGGATGAGAGGATAGGGTGCACCTTAACTCATTCCTCATCCATTTGCGAGCTCATAGGAGTAGATAACTAAGGGAAGCTTATAGATGAATCCAAGAGATAAGAATATTTCCCAAACCCCAATTGAATTTCACTCAAATTCACCCATCGCAGCCTAAAGAGGGCTTAGGTGCTCTGCAGAGCACCTTAACACTGTATCTAACAGCACTGCAGAGCACCCTGGTAGTGTATATACCTACGTTGGTCCCTTTAGATACCATTCTTGGATGTCTTAGGTCATGAAACTTTCTATGAAGGAGGAATTAAAAGGGGTGACTTGTTTAGGGCATGAAACAACTTATTTTAGAGTTTTATGAGTCCTAAGTCATTGATCTGAATGTTGGGATTTGATGTGCCCAAACGGATCTGTAAGAGTTTCCCCCTAAAGCATGAAGTTAGAAAAATGCCGAGTTGAATGAAATGCTTTACGATGTGATGAAGAGGTATCAAAGTGGAAGGTGACTTGCATCAATTACAATACATATATCATGATATTTGATTTTACATGAATCACTGAGGGAAGGCATACCCACTCTCAACTTAGAAACTTTCATTACATGTACATAAACAGTCATCCACAGATATAGACCCATGATCGGAATGACTATCAATGTAAAGCCATTGTACATATGATTTAGTACTCCTGATATCACAACCTAGATGGATGAAACTAGATCTAAGGTCTTCGATCTCATTCAAATGCTTGCTCAAGTACGAGTCTAACCATCTGAATATGTGATCTGAATTCGAACATGGGAAGACACCATCTGATTACTAGCCGACGATGTAAGTTGTTAACAGATGCGAGAGAAATCACTGATAATGATAACGATCCTTAAGGTACTACAATACATTCTGCATGGTGTGAATGGATGATTTGATGTTGAACGCCATACAAAGTCTTTTGGTCGAAGGCCATTGATGTATGCCTACCACCGAAAGCAAGAAACCTGCCATTGATGCATGCAAGCCTTAAGGTACTGAATGGGTGTTTCTAAGTCAACTTCTTGGATAATGAGTTGATGTAGACAAGAAGCAACTCATCGCAGGAGGGCCTTGATGTATCCCGCATCAATGACACAAAACGAGTTTAATGATTTTAGAGATGGAATTTGACTGACAACATAAAGTTCAGGAATGGTGGTCATGAAAATGAAGGTTTATGGTATTGCAAAAAATGGATTTTGACTGAATGAATTCTCTTGAACATGCCGGTGACACTAAAGTGAATTGGTAGCATTGACCCAAAACAAAGTGATGGATGGTATGATAGACCAATGATGTGATAACCATCAAGCTAATAACCCAACCCAAATAGTCATGGTGATGCAGTGAAAGTGTCATGTTCAAGAGCGACCTGCTACCATAAAGTGGGTTTCCCCTTTTTCCATTTTCCCCAGTCATTATTGACCAGTACCTCTTTATTTTTATCAAGCTTGACGAGGATAACATATGCTTGTTGTATAATTTCACCCTTCAGGTGAATCCATCGCTATTTTATGTTTTAACGAGTCTAGCAAAGGTGAAACTCGGTCTTGTCTAGATGGACAAGTTTGTCGCTATTTGATGTTATTAACGAGTTCAATGACAAAGATAACTCAACCCTTTTCAGGTTTAGAGAATTTGAAAAGGTACAAAAAGAAAAATTCACGAGTTCTTTTTCATAAATTAATCTCTCAAGTCCAAAAAAGCGTAAAATAATACAAGAGAGGTATCTTTTCCAATCCGTTAATGAGCTAGAAAGGACAAGTGCTCGACAATCTTTTCATATTTAGAGTGTCTAAAAATAGCTTAAAGAGGACTCCATTTTGAGGAACAAGTGGTGTCCAAGGTATCAGCTGGTTCTGATGATGTTGGAACTTCTCAAAACATGTTGATTTATGTGAAGAGGCTGGCCAATAAGACCACTCATTGCAATTGTTCCTCTAAAAAGGTAAAACAACCAAGTGAAAGCATATGATTGGCCAAAGGGATGGTGGCGATGGGATGAAAACAACCAAGGCTCATCTAACGAAAGAGAATGGTAGAATGGCAATCACGAAGGTTAAAATGGAAATGGGTTCATTTTTAGTCAAGCTTGAACCATAGAGAATTGTGCTTCGATTCAGTTTCATGTTTACACAAGCTTGAAATGAAAAACTATGCTCGGATTCAGTTTCAATTTTATGCAAGCTTAAAATGAAAAACTATGCTTGAGATTGTTTTGCATGCCCCTAGCATGATGAAAGGGAGAGTCTCCTCTAACCAAATGGAAGTCGATGCAGTGAAGCAGGACAGTTATCAAACACCTTTTTGGCTTCGTCCAGATAGGGACAAAGGTGAATGGGGTGATTCCCTTCACATAACCTCTAGGGAGACTTAACTTTATCATTAGGTGCACGCCGCCCAAGCTTCATTAATTTCACCTAAGTAGACTACTTGTGGCTATGAGGTGGATGGAATGAAGGTTCATATATGAGATCAAGTGAAAGACTTGACTGTTACAAGATCTAATCAAAGACTCAAATTGGAACTTGGGACCTTGTTTTATTTTTTAAAGAGCTTGACATAAGACAAGGAACTATGCTCATACTCCTTGTTTCATTTTTAACGAGGTTGACACAAAACAAGGAACTATCCTCATACTCCTTGTTTCATTTTTTAACAAGGTTGATACAAGACCAAGAACTGTCCTCGTGGACCTGTTCCTTTTTTTAATGAGGTTGACATAGTAAAATAACTATCCTCATATCCTTGGTTTCATATTTTAATGAGGTTGACACAAGACTAGGAACTATCCTCGTAGGAGCTATTTCATTTGTTAATGAGGTTGACACAGTAAAAGAACTATCCTCATAGGAGCTATTTCATTTTTTAATGAGGTTGACACAGTAAAAGAACTATCCTCATAGACCCTTGTTTCACTTTTTATCAAGGTTGACACAAGACCAAGAACTATCCTCATATCCTTGGTTTCATTTTTTAACGAGGTTGACACAAGAAAAGGAACTATCCTCATAAGATTTGTTTCATTTGTTAATGAGGTTGAAACAGTAAAAGAACTATCCTCATAGTTGTTTCATCTTTTAATGATGTTGACATAGTAAAAGAACTATCCTCATAGACCTTTGTTTTGTTTTTTAACGAGGTTGACACAAGACTAAGAACTATCCGCATATCCTTGGTTTCATTTTTTTAAGAGGTTGACACAAGACAAGGAACTATCCTCATATCCTTGGTTTCATTTTTTAACAAGGTTGACACAAGACAAGGAACTATCCTCATGGGGCCTGTTTCATTTTTTAACGAGATTGACACAGAAAAATAACTATCCTCATACTTTGATCACAACTCATAAGAGGTCAAGAAGGAGAGATATGGTTCCAATGCCCCAGTACATGATGTACAACATCACTAAATTGATCGTCAGCTGATGTAGGCATGGAACTGGTTGCCACATAATTAACCTGTGGCAGGGATGATACCATTGGTACAAAAGGACCATTTAGGGAAGATGGTGACTAGAAGCCATATTTGGACTCGGAAATGAAAGTTGGTCAATGGTGACTATTCTGCCTTCATGCCGGAAACAAATCACTCAAAAGAGTGTTGAAACAATAGCTCCCATGCCATAAACATGGTCATGCCCAAGAAGTAAATTGTAATCTAAATAGCCTGGGACTACCATTACATTCAAATAAATGATTTTTCCTCCCAAAGTAATAGGAAACTAAGGAAGGATCCCTCATGGTTGATCGGTTCCTCTATTAAAAGACAACATATTCTAGGTAACTGGCATAAGTGGCGGCAAACCGAGCGTTTTCCAAGTAGTTGAGGAAAGGATACTCATAGATGCACCTTCATCTATAATAATGCTCGATATAATCATATTACAAACTTGTACTATGATTTGGAAAGGCACATAAGAAGGAAGACAAAATCCTGCCAGTTGATTCCAATCAAAGGAAGTGACCAGACTACTTGGAGGGGGTACCATAGAAACAGGAGAATTAACCCCTTGAGTTACGAGAGTAGGAGGATTTTCCTCCTGTCTTGATGGAATAGGAGGACTACCCCCAATCTCTTTAGAATCTAAAGAAATGAAAAGAACCTGAATGGTATCATATTTACTCTCTTCAAGAAAGGTACGATTAGCTGGAGGTGAAATCAGGTCAACTGTTAACACGACTTGTTGATTTGGGTCAGGTCTAGACTCATAGGATTCACTACCACAGAGAGTGGGTTTGACCGTCAGTTGATTTTGGTCAGTCAATTTATCAACCAATGAAGAATTAAGGGAAATTCTCATATAACCAAATGGAAGTTGTTGCAGTGAAGCAGGACGGTTATCCAACACTTTTTTGGCTTCATCTATATAGGGATAAAAAGGTGAATGGTGTGATTCCATTTACATAACCTATAGGGAAACTTAACTTTACCCTTCTTTCCATGAAATTTACTATCACTTGTTGATGGTGTGTCACCAACATGATTTTCAGAAGTGGATCACATAGGATGATGTGAACAAGAAGACCATTCTTATAAGATTTGAGGAATATCAAGACAATTTCGAAAAATATGGTCTCTCACACAAATTTACATGGATATCGAACTTTTTGAGGCTTGATGGATGGTTTCTCATAAGATGTTGCATTCAAAGCAACAGTTTCTTAGCTGCCCCTCTGCTAAATTTGTGTCTTCTTCTTCTTCTTCCCTTTCTTCTTCTTCTTAGCCACCTAGTTACTAGTACCAATACTTTCACCAAGCAAAGAGGAAGAAGGGGAGGAAGAAACAACTGAGGAAGAAGGTAAAGGGTCAACTTTAGGATCAACTGGAGGTTGATTTTTTCTATTTGGAGGAGTACACAATTGCGGAGAAATCATGACATTTTGAACCAAGGAGGTTGAAAACAACCATACTGGCAAGCCAATGGTAAATCCTGGAAGGGACAATGTAGCCATATATGGAGCACAAATATTTCCAAAATAAGGAAAAGGACTAGGATTCCCATCAAAAGGAATTCCTTGATCGGTGGACACTGGATTTGTTGCCATATATTTCAACCTATGATCAACTAAGGAGTGATTGTGGAGGATGTTATCCACGGTCAATTAATTTTATTTTAATCAAAGTAACATAACAAAACAAAAGAGGGATAATCTAGGAAAAAGGTTTACCAAGCAACTGTGAACTACAAAATACGTCGTAGTGAACCAAGAAGTACTGGCAGGCAATCTCCCTGAATGGTGTGTTCAGTTTATCACAGCTTACAAGGCGGCTGACTCGGTTACTCAAGGATGGATAGCAACCTAGATTTGTCCTCCCATATATACCTGAAGATACGTCCAGGCCTAGTCCGTATAAGCGTTGTCTAATGCAAAACCGCACAGTGATGCATTCCCATATACTTTACGTACTGTAACATGCCCTATATACCGAAAGGTACATGGACGAGCTATGATATAATCATGTACGTGGAACGAGGTATCACACTTGGGATGTATTGTAGAGAAGTTAGAGATAGCTACTTTATTTTACGACACCGGAACACGTCTCTAGCCTAGACCTCTAAATGCTTTTTGTTAGGTGACAATGCTCGATTAGGTAAATTCAGATAAATTTTAAGTTGATATTCCTTAGAATTTTCCTTTCAAGGTTCACCATGTTATGTATGTTTTCAATTCCTAAAATGCAACCAATATGATAAGCATTCTTTCCATTCAATTTAACGATGAAAATCCTTAGCTAGTAGGGATAGAGCAATAATATTTTTGACAAAAAGAAAAGAGCACATCTAATGCAATTTCCCTAGCTATTCCTTTCAAGCATTCACAAACTACAATATGAAAAATGCAAGTTTTTCTTTTTGAATCCATTAATGTTATGATGAAAAAAAAGGAAATGTGCAGATATAATTAATCAATCTTTAATAAGAATGAAGACTTTGACAACATTTCTATTTTGGAGAAAAAGAAGACTTTACGACACTTTCTTTCGAATGAAGATTAATCAACTATGTTCTAACTTTGACTATAGACTAATAATGACAAAGAAAACATTAAAGAAACATTAATCAATCAAATCAAAGTAGGGCTGGCAAAGGAGATAAAAATTTGTTCTTTGAGACATGACATTCATTGATCAATCAACAAGCAAAAAAACAGAGAAAAGTTGGCAAAAACACTTTCCAAAGGTGGGAATTTGACCTAATTTTGATCAGCGCAGGTCAAATAGGGCCTAAATGCACTGCAGACCACTGTCTCTCACTCAAGGGTGGAGCACTGTCCCCTGACCAAGCCTGTGCTAATTTCTGAGAGGCCACTCAAGAGTCATCTAACCTCTATTTTTGACCAAAATTCAATGCAAAAGAGATGAAATACAGTCAATGAACACAATTAGGGTCTACAAGAATGTCTTAGGAGGTGAATAAGCTACTAGGAAAGGTGATAGTTTCCCCAGTGGAGTCACCAATTTGTTTTGGAGAATTTAGCATCTACGAATAAATACTAATTCCCTAGATAAGTAGTTGTATCTAGAACAATAGATTATAGTGTTTTAGACTTTTCCTATAAATAATAGATAATATGAGAAGATAGAAGACCTACTTGTAGTCCCGCTTTCCTCTCGTCTCCATTGCATCGATTCCTTTGCTCCTTCCTGTACTTAATCCACTTGAGAAGTACCCTATAAACACAACAAAAGACAAAAACCGATCAAAGCATACGATCTATTGAATATAAGTGAAAGGAATCAGATACAATTCACACATATAAGCATTATGAAAAAATACAAACATATGGGAAAAAAGTTCAAACACTTTATTAGATAGAAGAAGGAATTACAACCATTGGTATCTGATTCAAAGCCATTCCTCTAGCTTGGATCCCATCCACGTCAAATCAAAAGCATGACAAAATTGTAGCATCACAACACTTGCTTCAAAACCAAATCTCATAGCAGCATTATCTCCTTACAATTGAACATAGTCCAGTCCTTGATCACTTAGATGAGTGGTCAATTTATAGGAAGATGAAGGAGTTTTTGTCATTAATTGGTGACATTGAATGGCCTTCCATACTTAGAATTAGTTCCATGAAGGAAGGGATGAGAGGATAGGATGCACCTTGACTCATTCCTCATCCATTTTCGAGCTCATAGGAGTAGATAATTGAGGGAAGCTTCTAGATGACTCCAAGGGATAAGAATATTCCCCCAACCCCAACTGAATTTCACTCAAATTCTCCCAGTGCAACCTAAAGAGGGCTTAGGTGCTCTGCAGAGCAGCCTGACAGTGTATCTACCTGCACTACAGAGCACCCTGGCAGTGTATCTACCTGCGTTGGTTCCTTTAGAGATCATTTCTGTATGTCTTAGGTCATGAAACTTTCTAGGAAGGAAGCATTCAAAGGGGTGACTTGTTTAGGGCATGAAGAAAATTATTTTAGTGTTTGATGAGTCTTAAATTGCTGATCTGAATTTTGGGATTTGATGTTTCCAAATGGATCTGTAACAATGCTTAATAGAAAGTAGTGAACATAATACAAGTATTTAAAGAGTATGTTCTACAGTGGACTCAAATATGTGGTAAGTGGTAAGTTCAAGCTGCTTGTGACCGAAAATTCAATATAATAGATAGCCTTCCACCAGTTACTCATAAATTAAGGTTACTTCTCTCTTAAGTTCCATGTATATTTGAGTCTCTACTACTTGAAATTTGGTTCATACCTCTTATGGAAAACCTTATGCATGTAGATGGGTGTTTTTGTATTCAGAATTAGAGAAAACCTCCATATTTTAACTACATTAGTTGAAATATCCATGTACATCAATCCTTTTTTAGATAAGATAATATTGGGTGGAATGAATAACTTGATTTTCTTACTTCAAATAAGTTCATTTAAACACTGAGGACTTCATGTATTTTTGCAACACATCATATAGACTAAGTGTTGAGGGATTCATTTATCATTTTGAGGGTTTCTTCCATGCACCTAGGGTTTTATCACTATCAACGTATACTTCTTCATTTATGGCATATTAGGGCATGCTTCAACTAGGGATTGCTTCAATAATGCTAGAGCTTGACATAAATGAGATCAATGGTAACCTTATTCATAAATATTCCCTTTTTTCATTGATGGTAAACTAAATGCATAGCTCTTATTAAAGACAAGAATTTTTTTCCTTCTCCCCCACTTTAATATCAACAGAAAATGTGGTGCTTTTCTTAACAATGTGTTCCCATCAAGTGCTCCCTTTGTCTAAATCAATGATAGCTCCCATTATCATGTTACTCGCACTATTTTCATACTTCTTACAACCAAACTATATTTTTCCTTGGAGTGCTCAATATTGAAGGATGGTCTAACAATTTAGAGCAAGATCATGTTATTTTTATTTTTTGTTATTTTTGTCCTCTTGTTTTCTTTTCTAGAATTTTTTTGATTTCCTAGTAGGAAAATTTTATGTTTTAGCTAGAGTCCTGTTGAAGCCCCAAAAATCAAGTCTACAACAAGGGGAATACCCACCCAGTCTGAACCTTGGTTAGCAGTTCCTTTTCTGTTTGGTATAGTGGGTCTAACTGGGGATATGGGACCAGTTTCCCAATTTATGTGTGTGTGTGTGTGTTGAGAATTGATATTTCCTTTCTAATAATTTCTAAGTAAAATGAATTTATTCTAAATCTAATGTAATTATAATATAATGAACATACATATATAATTCTAAAACTAACCCGGGATTTAATCTTTCAGTTATGCGATATAAAATGATTTCAATTGGAAATTGGTAATAAAGATCATTCAACTGCTATGAGAAAAGAATTCAATAAAGATAAACCATTCCGTATAAAACGTTAGCCGAAACGATTGTGGAAAACATATCACATAATAAGTTACTCATATATTAAACATAAATAGATAACTATCACCATACATAAGTGCCAAATGATAACTCAAGCATTCAGGCATTCATATATAAATAACAGAACATGAATATCACCTTAACACATAAGCAAAAATCGTTAAGAGATAAAAGTACCATTTATAACTAGTTCTACTCATGAGCTTCAGCAATAATGATTTATCTCTTCTTAATCCAACATCTACTAAGAGTACAAAAGTGCAACATCAGTAGTAGATATTAAACGCAAATATCAATAAATCATGTTCCATTCATTCATCAAAACCTCCTCGGAGGGTGCAAAAGTGCATGTTCTGAGGACAAGTTTTTGAAAAATTTCAGGACCTTTCTCTAAATGCATGAGAAGGATTTAAATACTACTAGCTAAATCTAAAAATAATTTATTACAAAAATGTAGGATGCAGTTTAAATGACCGTCCTCATTTCAAGCAAAAATAAAGCAAAATTAAAATTAAAACTAAATCTAAAACTAAAACAGGCAACTAACTATCTATGTATATGTTCCTTGTAGTCGCAAGCATTTCTCATTTGCTTGAGGAGAGTGGGTTGGCCGACCTCCAACTTTAGTTGTCTTGCAAAAATGGAATCAGCAAATGCTAGCGCCATCTTCTCGGCAGAATTAATGATACATTTGAGAGTCATGCACTGGTGTGTGGTTTTACAAAGTATGTCTAGTAATAATCCCAATTCAACTTGGTCAACCTTTTGATGGACTCTGCTCTCTCTTGAGCCTTATGTCTCCAGCTTGTCTGTAGATGTTGTACATTTGGTAAATATTTACATACCTCTTGAGGATATCCTTGATAAATACCACTGGTTTTAGAATTCAGGTTTTTCCTTTCACCTTTAGCACTTTTTCCTACAAATTTACGGGCTTACAGGTGACTGAGCGGTTAGAGGCTTTCCTGTTTGAGGGGTTTTTCCCAACTTAGCGTGAAGCACTAATTACACATCAGAAATTGCCTCCGTTTCTCAATCTGGGCTTCCTTGGTGCGATTTTCGCCTCTTGCGTGCTTTTTGTTAGAGGATATAAACCTTAAATTTTGTTGAAAGAATGACTCTATGAGTTCTTAGTTCTGAGTTTTAAACTGTCGGTCTATTATCTTAGCACTATCCAGTACCCATTTGACCATGTCTATGTATGGAAAAGTATTGGGTCTCGCCGCTATCTGGTGCAATAACAAACAAGCTAGTTCTATAATCAACACCTCAGATGACCCGCGTGAATCTGCAGTCACTGTAACCTCCCTTACTCTAGGATTTTCTTCCTCAAGTAGGCTGTGCATGCTTTCCCAACTAGTAACATCGGCATCTCTATTGCAGGTGGTTTCTATGTATAAGGGCATCATTTTTTATCTTCATAACTCAGAGCTTTACCCTTTCTTCCCATAATATTATGAACACTGCTATGTATACTTCTCTACTCTTCGCTCCTACAATTTACAAATGAGGCAAGAGTAATGATAAGAAAAAGGTGATGAGAAAGCTTTAAATGCCAAAAGCATATAAAATGTATCACCTTACGTGAAATGGCTTTTCGATCAGATCAAAACCATATTTCATTAATGATTGCCAAATAACTCATTAATTAACATTAACACACATAACTGGGCATCGATTTATGGAAAAATCTTTTTCGAACAATGAGTCATGTAGATCTGTGATAAGGTGATTTGTGATTTGCTTCACAATATTGTAGATTGCAATATCACAGATCACAATATCGCAGGTCGCAATATCGCGGATCGCAATATTGCTACTTCATTACATGTGGCAAATCATCTATTAACGCGTTTTCTGCGAAATGCGATTTGCGAGACTCTCCATCGCATATCAACGGTTTGAGGCATTTCACCTTAAGTGATATTTGAGGCATGCGATGCGATGAGTGTCTTTTAGTGCATGATTTCGCATCGCAATTTCGCAATCTTAGGAATCCGCTCGTAGGAAAGGATTCATTAGCTTTTATCGGTGCAACATTTTGTTATTGAGAGAGTGGATTTATTCGAACTTATCATAAAACTCAAGTCTTTTTAGATTTTTCGAGTATTCTCCTAAGTTTATGATAGTAAGTTTTATTCAAAAAGGGAATACAAGCACTAATTTATCTTTTTTAGTTTTTTGAATAAGGGTCACCACTTATTTAGTATTAGTGATAAAACTAAATAAGAAGGGGGGTTCTTGCTGGCCACAACAATTGGAGATTCACCAGGAAGAACCAGTTATCTATGCTTTTCTCTTGAATTTTCTAAACTTCCAAAACAAAAAAACATTTCCAAAAAATTAAACTTTATTATAGAAATATAAAGAACACCATGCTTTCAGCTGTTAATGATAGTTTGTTTCTTCTATGTTAACTTTGGTTATTTACTTCCTAGAGCTAGTCATTGTATTTACATTAGTCACTACTTGGTTTATAAAGATAAAAACAAAGACTTCTTTGTAAATCAGTTTTAAATATGCTCATGTGTCATAGGTAGAGCCTCTGCTTCCAGTAGGCATTTATAGCCTTGATAGGGTTACCTGTTACCCAGCAATGATCTTCTATCCTACTTGGAGAAATATACAATTTTCAAAGAGAAATCCATATCCACACTTATTGTTTTTATTTTCTTTTAATCCTTAAATAAAAAAGCCTTGGTTTGATAGCCAAATTATGACAGTGCCACTCACTTGATTTATAACTTTGCTGAACAAGCTGGCTCGTGATGAGACCCCTTATCTGTTGATGGCAACAATCTCAAGTCATTGCCTTGTTGTGGTATGCAGTTTTGGCAAAGTTAGCAAGCTATAATATCTATGATCATGATAAGTCAACTCGTGATGAGACCTCTTATTCTTTAAGTTCAAAATGTATTGCTAGATTATTCCTTAAAGCTCGTAATTTCCTAAGTGGGGAGGAAGTCATTGTTTCCTTAAGAATAGCTCTAGACGACAATTGTAGAGTTTTTTGGAAAGAGATTTTCTACAGAGAATCTTTGTTTTTTTATCGATACTTTTCATTTGACTGATATAAAACAAATTCCCACTAAAGGTCATTTTTTATCAAAATTTACAAGGTTGAAACTAGTATCATTTTCAGGCTTATAGCCTTTGACTGTATCTTTCAATAATACTGACCAATTTTCTAAATCAGTTCTATTTATACAAGCGAAAAAACAAAATCTAAAAGAAATACTTGTCTTTTTCGTGATTTCCAAATGTAACCATTTACAACTAGTTTTATTATGAAAATAAAGGAAAAAACTAATCTACAAAAATAAAAGAATGATCTCCTATGGAAAGTATTTTTTTAGGATATGCCTGTTAACAGGTGCAAATTCTCTTTTTCCTGTTAAATCCTATAACATAAAAGTAGATGGACCTATGATTTTTGCAATTTGGAAAGGGCCAAGCAACATTCGTTGAAATTTTGTATGTTTGCCCTTTTTCTCATGAGCCTTGTCCCATTTTAAAACTAGATCTCCAATCTGAAAGTCCTGTCTGGATATCATGTTTGAATCAAAAAAGGATTTTACTAATGCTTGGTGATGAGCATGAGTTATTTTAGTCTATTCTCGTTGCTCTTCTAGCTTAAGAATTTCAGCTGCCTTAATTGTAAGGTAGAAGTTGGTGTTTCATCAATATATTGAACTAAGGCCAAAGAAGGAATTGCTAGATGAGTTGGAAGGACCACTTCTTTCCCATAAACTAAATTAAAGGGAGAAGTGCCATTTGAGGCTTTTTGCGTTATTCAGTCTGCCCATAGAGCATATATTAAGGATTTGTGCTAATTCTTATGAGTTTGATCAATGGTTCGCTTAATGATCCTGATTAAGTTTTTATTCGTTGATTTAGCTTACCCGTTCCCCTGTTGGTAATAATTGGCTGAGTATTTAAGCTTAAAACCTATTTTGAGCAAAAAATCAATCATAGCATTGCCATAAAAATACGATGCATTATCAAGCATTGAAGCAGAGGGTAAACCAAACCTGGTGATTATGAACTGATCTATGAAATCAATGATGTGTTCGGCATTAACTGTCTTGAGAGGAACTGCTTCTACCCATTTAGTAAAATAATCTATAGCTGTAAGGATATACCTATGCTATTTAGAAGAGTGAGGAACAAAATCACCTATTATATCCAATCCCCACTTATCAAAAGGTTGATCGATATTGACTAGTTGCAATGGCAACGATGGTTTCTTTTGTCTCCCAGTGGCAATTTGACAAACTTGACATTTCCTTACACAACTATGCGTATCTCTTAATAGTGTAGGCCAATAATAGCCTGCGCGCATGATTTTATGTGCGGTAGCATCTTCAGCATAATCTCTACCCATTGGTCCATCGTGGAGCTCCTACAACACCTTTTCAGCTTCAGATTTCTCAAGACATCTAAGGAGGACAGAATCATAATTCATCCTAAAAAGTACATCGTTCACGAGTTGATATTGCTTAGCCTTCAACCTTAGGTCTCTTTTCTTTGTTTAATAGAGGTTTGAAGGAGCATATCCATTATTTAGATAAAATATGATATTAGTGTATAATGATTTAATATCGTCTAGGCTTACCTCATACATTTGTATTTCTGTACATGGTGTTTCGGAAATAAGCGATGCTCTAGCCAGCATTTTGCAAAAGCCTTGAACTTTTACAATATTTGTTGGTTTAATTTTAGTATCGTATTCTTGTAAGGTAGTAACCCAATTGGCTCTTTTCTCACCTACGTCTTTCTATACTAAGAGATTTATTGTCGTCGGAAATGGTACTATGATTTTCATATGGGTTTTAAGCAGAAAGAGTTTGAAATGTTTAATTCCTTTGAAAATAGGATAAGCTTGTTTCTCAATGTCTGAATAATTCAATTCAGCACCTTATAGATTTGAACTGAAAAAGGAAATTAGGGATTCTGCTTTGTCTTGATTTGCTTGAGTGAGTATCACAGCATATGATCTGTCAGAGGCAAATGTATATAAAATGAAAGGATCAGAAAAATTTGGAGTTGCTAAAGATGGAGCATTTTTTTTAATCAGATTGAATGCTTCATATTCGTCTTGGCCCCATTTGAAGATTAAGTTCTTTTTAATCATTGCTTGTAAGGGAGATACGATCCTTAAAAAATCTGGGACAAATCTCTTAACAAAATTAATCTGGACAAGGAAATATTGCATAGCTTTCTTGTTGTGAGGCAAGGGTATTTCAGAAATCTCCTTGATTCTATCAAGATCAATATGGATTCCAGATTTTGACACTATAAATCCAAGAAGTTTTCCTTCACTTAATGCAAAAAATGACTTTTTTGGGTTAAGTGAAATTCCATACCTTTGGCAATGTTGGAAGATCTGTTTTATGTCTCTGAGAAGATTTCCTGGTTTTTTGGAATATACAGTTATATCATCCAAGTAGATTACTACTGATTTGTTTACTAATCCCTTAAATTCAATATCCATGGCCCTTTGAAATGTGGCTCCAATGTTGATCAGACTAAAAAGCATCTTTTGATATGCATATGTACCCCATTTGGTTCTAAACGTGGTTTTTAATTTATCATCGGGATGGACCAAAACTTGGTTGTATCCGAAGAAACCATCCAAGAAGGACAATAATTCTGACCCTGCAACTACCTGTAATATTTGCTCCATGGGAGGCAAAGGAAAATTATCTTTTTGACCAGCTTTGTTAAGATTTCGAAAGTCAATGAAAATTCTAATGTCTATGTTTTTCTTTCTAACGTGAACCATATTGGAAACCCATTTATAATGTTTAACGGGAAAATGATTTTGGCTTTCAATAACTTATTTAGCTCAGATTTAATCTGGTTTTCTAGATTAGGATGGATCTTTCTCAACTTTTGCTAGATAGGTTTTTCATCGTTTATCATTGGGATAGTATGTTGAATGATAGAAGTGTCGTAAGTCTTAAGTTCATCGTAGTTCTAGGAAAAGACACTTTTGTATTGTTTCAGGAGACGAACATACACTAATCTTTCTTCAGGGGCTAGGCCATGACCTAGACTAATATTGTAGATTGGTATCAAATCCTAGATTTACTAATTCATAGTTCAGAGTTGAACTTTGAAGTTTTGAATTGGTGGATCTTTTGAATCGATCTTTCAAATCATATAGATCTTCCAATTTGACTGCTGACTTTGGCATAGCATTATTAGGGCTATTTTGTTGCAATTGTTTGTCATGTTGGTCCTCATCTATTATCTGATTAGTGTAAGATCCTTCTGATGTGAGGAAGCTTACACTATCAGGATCATCGTTGAAAATTCTCCAATTGGTAATGTTATCAGGAATCGAGGGTCTAAAGATTAATTTGATTGAAAATCTATCGAGGCTATAGTCTTTTGTAGGAATGAGCTTGGAAGCTATATTTACCAAGAGGTCAGCACTAGCATTTTGGAGTCTAGGAATTGACGAAATATTAAATGCTATAAAATGTTCAATCAGATCTTGTGCTAACTATTGATAATACTTTAAATGACCTGATAGACAATGTATAGTATTTCGTGCCTATATGATAACAATTTCAGAACATCTAAAGACTTGTAGATATTTGATATCTAATCTGATTGCTTTGTATAATCCTTGGGCTAAAGCTTCGTATTCTGCAGTATGATTGGTGCAATCAAACTCAAGTCTACAAGTTAGCATAGTTTTGTTTCCTTCTACACTGATTAGTACGCATCATGCTCCTGCTCCCTCGTTAGACTTAGAACCATCAAAAAATAACTTCTAGAATAAAGATTTATTTATAGGACTATCTACGAAATTAACACATTTAGAACTATCTGTTTGAGAAAAAATTTCCACTTGAGATAAAATAGAATTTTCTAAGTAAGGTGAAGTATGAGCATTAAAATTTCCTAAGAAAGAATCAACAGAATAGTTGCCAATTATATTGTTGTTGTATGCTATAGGTTCATTTTCTCTTTCCAATTCTATTACTATGTATTTTTTATGTCTTTCTCGCTCAACCTTTATCTGATTTGGTTTACCATTGTAAGGGAGCCACATATGCGACTAGTCAGTTGTGAAATATCCATGAAGCTTTTCAGACCAATCTCTGCTAAGAATTAGGCCATAAAATTCTGGAATGTCTGTAACTAAAATGCTGATAACTTGACATACCTTTGGATTAGATGACAGCCTTATGGTAACCTGATTTATTTCACCGATCACTTCAACTTGTGACTGGTCTAGCTTAACTATGCGTATTGCTGATTTTTGAGGTTGAACGTTCAACTTTGCACATATTGATTTAGGTAGGAAATTAGATGAAGCTCCCGAATCAACTAAACAATTACGCAATTTTTTGTTGAAAACTTCATAAGTAAGAAGAAATGGGGGAGTATGAGATCTTGATCTAAGGTGCAAAGGTGCAACTGATACTGCTTGTAATTCTTTAAAAAGAATCTTTTGCTAATGTTTTAACTTGCTCAACTCAAAAAACGTAATGTTAGCCCTAGTCTTCTTCATGTCTTCTATGATATTATACTCCATCTTATTAGAAATAATCAATGTTTTAGATTGAGTTGGTGAATCTGTTTGGACTAGGCTTGTTTGAGTCGCTTTGGGTGTTGTCTTCTTTGCTGCGACTTTATCCTTAGACATCGAGCTTGTGCTCTTTGGCTTAGGAGTAGGTTGAGGAGGATCGAGTTGATTTCTACTTCTAGTACTGACCGGTGATGCCTCTTGATCCTCTTCATCTGGAAGGATGAAATCCCACATTCCTTATACTTCTACAACTTCTTCTTCATCAATAGGCTCTTCGTTAGCAATTTCCTCTTCTTCTTCTGATTCAACATTTGTAATAGCATTAGGAGGCTTTGAATCAGTTGAAGGATTTCTTCTATAAGGCTTGTAAGTTTTTTTTGAAGAAGTCTCTGCTACTTGTTTCTTAATGTCAACCATTTCGTTATGCATGGTTTTCAAAACTTTCTGCAATCCTTTTAAATCAAATGGGTCTTTCGATTGTTTTTTCTTTGGATATTCTTTAAAAGTAACCTTCTTAGATTTTCATTCATCAACAATGTTTTTCTTTTCTAAGGCTATGATATATTTCTCTACCGCTATTGCTTCCTTCATATTGTCAGCTAAAGTTGTTTTGTTAGCTCTATCAATGAAGATTGTTATGTTTGATGGTAGAGCAGATATGTACCATTCACTTCGAACTTCTTCGCTAGGCTTGGAAGTGGTAGAAATTTTGTTCAATAGTTTATTGAAACGTGAGTTCAAATCTTTGATAAGTTCCTTTGACTCAGCCCTAAGGTTAGATAGGTCATTGATCAATGTTGGAGTAGACCTGTCATCACCGAACTTAGTCAAGAATTGTTCTTGGAAAATATCCCAACTAGTAATAGATCTGGATGGTAATGAGAAATACCATGATCCATCCACTCCTTGCAAAGTGTAAAGAAAGAGATGAACAACAACGTCTTCATTAGTAACCCCATTGAGATTTATAGATAACATGAAGATATTTATATGTTCTTTTGCTAGCATTCCTTCCTTAGGATTAAACTTAGGCAGCCATTTTTCAACATGAGTCGGTATTTGACTCAGGGGTGCAACCATTAAGGCTGCCCCTGGGTTATTCCATGGAGATTGGGCCATCGTTGAACTACTAATAGAGGAAATCACAGAAGATGATCCCTTCGGTTGGGACGATGAGGATATTAAAGTTCTAGACAATTGAGAAGGAGATGTGGAAGTTCCAGTGGGCTAGTGGACAATAATCTGAAGTGGATGGGTGGATGGTTGACTTCGTAGTGGAGAGGTTGAGATGGATGATGATGATGAAAGAAACTCACTATCAGAACCTTTAGGTGATTTCCTTGCTCTCTTTTGTGTAGGTAGAGATAACTCAGTTAGCTCAATACCAAACTTTTCACTCTTCAATCTAGTAAGAGGATGAGCAGGGTTATATTGTGAAGTCACACTACCTTGAGATTTTTCAGATCTTTGAGGTGATATAGAAAATAGATAAAGTTTATGGATCAACGATTCAATTTCGAGAGGTTCAATAGTAGATTTCTCTGAAATATTCGGGTTTTTGGTAGTGGTTGTTGTTTTATAGACTTCTTGCCCAATATTTAAATATTCTAAATGCAATGGAGAAGTCAGGGGAGATGGTGAGGGTGATTTACTCTCAGAATGGTATTTAGATTTAGATTTACATGCCATTCACAGTTTGGGGACCTCCTTCTAGCGCCAAATATGCTGAAGCCCCGAAAATTGGGTCTACAACAAGGGGGATACCCACTCAGTCTGGACCTTGGTTAGCAACTCCTTTTCTGTTTGGTATAGTGGGTCCGACTGGGGATATGTGACTAGTTTCCCAATTTATGTGTGTGTGTGTTGAGAATTGAAATTTCCTTTCTAATAATTTCTAAGTAAAATGCATTTATTCTAAATCTAATGTAATTGTAATCTAATGAACAAAAATATCTAATTCTAAAACTAACCCAGGATTTAATCATTCAGTTATGCGATCTAAAATGATTTCAAATGGAAATTCGTAATAAAGATCATTCAACTGCTATGAGAAAAGAATTCAATAAATATAAAACATTTTGTATAAAAAGTTAGACGAAACGATTGTGGAAAACATATCGCATAATATGTTACTCATATACTAAGCATAAATAAATAGCTATCACCGTACAAAAGTGCCAAATGATAACTCAAGCATTCAAGCATTCATATATAAATAACAGAACATGAATATCACCATAACACATAAGCAGAAATTGTTAAGAGATAAAAGTACCATTTATAACTAGTTCTACTCATGAGCTTCAGCAATAATTATTTATCTCTTCTTAATCCAACATCTACTAAGAGTACAAAAGTGCAACATCAGTAGTAGATATCAAACGCAGATATCAATAAATCATGTTCCATTCATTCATCAAAACCTCCTTAGAGGGTGCAAAAGTGCATGTTCTGAGGACAAGTTTTTGACAAATTTCAGGACCTTTCTCTAAATGCATGAGAAGGGTTTAAATACTACTAGATAAATCTAAAAATAATTTATTACAAAAATGTAGGATGTGGTTTAAATGACCGTCCTCATTTCAGGCAAAAATAAAGCAAAATTAAAACTAAAACTCAATCTAAAACTAAAACTAGCAACTAACTATCTATGTATCTGTTCCTTGTAGTCACAAGCATTTAGCATTTGCTTGAGGAGAGTTGGCTAGCCGACCTCCGACTTTAGCTATCCTGCGAAAACTGAATCGGCAAGTGCTAGCGCCATTTTCTCAGTAGAATTAATGATACATTTGAGAGTCATGCACTGGTTGTGTGGTTTTACCAAGTACATCCAGTAAGAATCCCAATTCAACTTGGTCAACCTTTTGATGGGCTCTGCTCTCTCTTGAGCCTTTTGTCTCCAACTTGTCTATAGATGTTGTACATTTGGTAAATATTTACATATCTCTTAACGATATCCCTGATAAATACCATTGGTTTCAGAATTCAGGTTTTTCCTTGGTGCCTTGCACTTTTTCCTACAAATTTATGGGCTTACAGGCAACTGAGTGATTAGAGGCTTTCCTTTTAGAAGGGTTTTTCCCAAGGAGTGCTAATTGCGCATCGAAAACTACCTCCATTTCTCAATCCAGGCTTCCTTGGTGTGATTTTCACCTCTTTCGCAGTTTTTGTTAGAGGATATAAACCTTAAATTTTATTGAAAGAACGACTCTATGAGTTCTTAGTTCTGAGTTTTAAACTGTCGGTCTATTATCTCAGCACTATCCAGTACCTATTTGACCATGTCTATGTATGGAAGAATCTTTGGTCTCGCCGCTATCCGGTGCAAGGACAAACAAGCTAGTTTTATAATTGACGCCTCAGATGACCCACGTGAATCTGCAGTCGCTGTAACCTCCATTACTCTAGGATTTTCTTCCTCAAGTAGGTTGTGCATGTTGTCCCAAATAGTAACACCAGCATCTCTATTGCAGGTGGTGTCTATGTATAATGGTGTCATTTCTTTATCTTCAGAACTCGGAGCTTTACCCTTTTTTCCCATAATATTCTAAACGCTGTTATGTATACTTCTCTACTCTTCACTCCTGCAGTTTACAAATGAGGCAAGAGTAATGATAAGAAAATGGTGATGGGAAAGCTTTAAATGCTGAAAGCATATAAAATATATCACCTTATGTGAAATGGCTCTTCGATCAGATCAAAACCATATTTCATTAATGATTTCCAACTAACTGATTAATTAGCATTAACATGCATAACTAGGCATCGGTTTATGGAAAAGTCTTTTTCGAACAACGAGCCCTATAGATCTGCAATAAGGCAATTTTATGATTTGCTTCGAAATATTGCAAATCGCAATATCACAGATCACAATATCGCGGGTCACAATATCGCGGATCCCAATATCGCTACTTCATTGCGTGTGGAAAATCATCCATTAACATGTTTTCTGTGAAATGCGATTTGTGAGACTCGCCATTACATATCGGTGGTTTGAGGCATTTCACCTCAAGTGATATTTGAGGCATGTGATGCGATGAGTGTCTTTTAGTGTGTGATTTTGCATCACGATTTCGTAATCTTAGGATTCCACTTGTAGGAAAGGATTCATTAGCTTTTGGCGATGCGACGTTTTTTTATTGAGAGAGTGGATTTATTCAAACTTATCATAAAAATTAAGTCTTTTTAGATTTTTTAGGTATTCTCCTAATCTTATGATAGTAAGTTTTATTCAAAAAGGGAATACAAGCACTAATTTATTTTTTCTAATTTTTTGAATAAGGGTCCCCACTTACTTAGTATTAGTGATAAAACTAAATAAGAAGGGGGGTTGTTGCTGGCCACAACAAGTCCATACCATGTTGCTTTTGCAATTATGTGCAACAGTCGAAGGTTGTGACATTTACAACAATCTACATTGAACTTGAATAATGGAGAAAAAAAATTGTGTGTTTTTCTATTTATTTCATTAGGATTTATGTTTCTAGACATACTTCCTTTGTGGATACCCATACCATAATATTTGCAGTCAATGAACAATGGAGAAAAGAGTGAAAAAAATTAAGGAGCCAAGGAGATTATCATGAAATCATTGTCTAAGATAGATGTTGATAAACATTAGGGGAGTTTTGAGGTCTAAAATGGGCTTCCTAAGGAAATTATAAAATAATAGTGGAAATAATAAAATAAGATTAGATTACATTAGCAAATTTTAGAGGTAAAAAAGAAAAATTATTTTTTCAACTCATATTTACAACTTATCTGCCTATGGTTTTTCTCAAATTTTGAGCGGTAACACTTATTGGATGCGGGAATTTGATTCTTCATCCAAGGAGTACCCATGTCGCATACTTTCAATTGACCTTGCTACACGAAAAATGAGAAATACATGAAAAACGTTATTGCAATCACGCTTTTTCATGTATTTCTCATTTTTCATATGGAAGATGGGTACTCCTTGGATGGGGAATTAAAATTTGCATCCAACAAGTACTCCTACTCAAAGTTTGAGTAAACAATTAGGGAGATAACTTGAAAATACAAGTTGAAAATGTAGTTTTATTATTTTATTATTTTTTAATATTTTTACTTTTTTACTCTGAAACTGATGAATCATCCCCCATGTTTGAGATCATCATCTCTAATCCTATTGGTTCTTATAAAGTTTATTTTGGTTGTACATTTTTCTTAGGAGGTTCATTTTAGACCTCAAAATTCCCCTGAAGGTGAGGCATTTTGAGTGAGCAAAGGAAATGTTGGACATATCACAATGCCTATATGGATTTGAAAGATACACAACTCAAGACAAGGTCAAAGAACCTTATTTCTCAAGCAGTGAACCTGAATCTATGAAGGCTAATAATAATGATAAGAAGAAAAGGAAGAAGAAGAAGAAGAAGAAGGCATCCCAAAGGAAATATGCTCAAAACATTGAATATATTTATTCCTGTGAGGAAACTTCTTATCTTCACTCCAAGGATGGTGAAGAAGAATACCTGGATGAGAGTCAATGTTGCAGAGAAGATAAGCTATTGATTTGTGATAATTATAAAGAAATATGTCATTCATTATCTATATGTTCATGTGAATCACTTGAAGATAGATATAGCCATGCATCTAGTAGTAGCAATGAAAATAGACTTATTTTAGTAGCAATAGCAAAAGAGGGATCCCAAGCATGCTCATCCATAGGTGAAAATAAGAGAACCCCTAGTAGTGATGAAGAAGGGAAATACCTCAAATTGTGGAAGACTCCATGGACACAAAGAGGAATTTATATCTTTATGGTAGCACCTCTGATAGAGAAGAGAAGGATTTAAATGAAAGGATCTACTTTAGAAAGAAATTGATCTCTACTCTAAGGGAGGTCGAGGATCTACCATAGGTAAATCTTACGAAAGAGGAGAAATTGAAAATTTATGAGCTTGAGAATGAAAAGTTGAGAAAAATAATAGTCGATCTAAATTCTCAACAAGAATAGGCAAGCATATTGCATGGGAGGTTAACCATTCAACTAGGTGAAAGAGAAGCTCACTATGAGATATTACAAAATCAAGTAGTATCATTGAGACTTGACCTAGAAAGTGCTAATAAAGAGTTGTCTCAATATCAGAAGCTTGAGGAGAGAAGCAAAGGCTTTGAATGATATGTTTATTAAGTAAGGTTCCTGCCTCACCAAAGTTGGTTTGGTTTCCAAAGAAAAACCAAGCTCCAATACTGCGAAGGCTGAAGGGCCAACTTCCTAAGTAAAGGAAGTTCGAGTTTCTAACAATAACAAAGGAAAATAAGTTATTGAAATTTAGCAGGAACAAGAAATATCGCAAGGTAGTGGTGCAACCTTCCATGGATGGAACATGAAGAACCAATAGAGGTCCTTTCCCCCTTAAGGAAAAATCCCTAAAGGGAAAGGTTTCTTCAGTACTCAAAAGCCCTTTTATGGGTACTATTTTTCTTGCAATAATTGTGGGCATAAAGCCATGCATTGTAGATGGCATATAAGAAAATACTATATATTAGGTAGAAGTAACCCAAGAATCCATAAAGTGGCTTGGAGAAGGCATGTTGGTAGAAGTAGAGGTTGTGACAAGATTTTTGGAAGCTATGGAAATTCTTTTGCCCCATTCGTAAGTGAAATTGAATGCTACAACTATGCAAATCTTCAGCACAAGAGAGCAGATTGCAGATATGAGAAGAAATGGTATTCTTTTTAGCATATGCATGAAAATGTAGCATCTTATTATTTGAAGAAGAAAAGGAAAAAAAGAGAAAAATAATATAAGGTTGTCTTTAGTTCTCTGTGTCAAAAGAGAAATATGAAAATAGGAGGAAGAAATCATAAGAAAACCAGGAAGAATGATCCTCCTACACTTTAAGTAGACCCCTCTGTGAGGCAAAAAGGAAACAAGATGATTTGAGTGAAGAAAGAGGAACAAAAGGTGGAGTTCCCTCCAACCATGTGCAACCAAGAGAAATCCCAAACATGGGAAAAGAAGAAGCTATAGAGGAATGCTTCTATTAGGACTCAGCCATTGAAGGTCTTGAAGAAGAATGATGACAATCTACTTTATGTGAGTATATCCTTTGTTTCTTTTCACTAAAGGAAGAGATAAGCCTCAAGGGAGGTGGAATAAGTTGGATGCAAGAAATAAAAAAAAATAGTCATAGAGGTGCATTTCAACATTTGAGGTATGGTCGAGTCCCCTTGCTGATTACAGTGATGAATTTTTTTATTTTAAATGTATAAACATCACAAGAGAAGAAAGGATTGCAGCCATCTAGGTATCAATGTGGAATGAAAAGGACCACAATTAAGGCAGGTCCACAAGATCTGTCCCCACCCATATGTAGGATATAAAAGAGGATTGGATTAGGGAGAGATGATTTGATAGAGGTATCATCCAACTTGTATCAATTTCTTGGTGCAATTGGTATTATTTAAGCAATAATTCCTATTCTAGAAGTATGATCTCAAGGGGGGAAGTGTTTAAGATGCTAAAGAGAAGTGAGCATAGAATATGAAGCAGTAGCAATAGTGAACAACAAGGTTAATGGATCACTAATCATTGGTATTTGTAGCAGCAACAATACCATGAGAAATTTTAATTGGTGTCAATTTGTTTTTAATTGGTACAAAAGATGCATTGATGAAGAGAGTATTTAGTTGGAAGCCATAAGGTGTTCAAAACTGGAGGTTTATTGGCATGGAAGAAGTATATGTTTAGGGGGATCATATCACATAGATCCAGTTTATAGAGTAGCAACAACTATTAGCACTTGAAGAGAAGTTAGTTGAGAAGAATGCACATCAGCAACTAGATCCTCGGCCACTGACAGTCAGTGATTACTTCGGGAAGAAGAAGAAACTTGTATCCCTTTTCCATTGATGAAAAACGGGTAGAGAAGCTTATTAGAGAGAAATTTGTGATGGACCAAGTAGAGGAAAGAAGGTCATTGGTGACTCATGCAGGGACATATGAAGAAGCATGAGGATTGGCCATCAATGTGGAGAAGTGAAGAGGTTTTTCCATCAATGCCAAAGGAGGAGATTGTTGGATAGTTGGCATTTTCTATATTTCTAGTGGCAATAGCTATGTTGGCATTGATGCCAATAGTCATGCTGGAATATCAAGTTGGGTAGTTGGAATTTCCTAATAGTTAGCAAGTGTGTTGGAATTGATGTCAATATTCATGTTGGTAGATTCAGTTGGCATGGATGTCAATCAAATGAGCATGGATGTATGTGCCAACATGATGTTAGGAAACACAACGTTGATGCGCTTCATGTGTCAAGCTCTGGGGGAGTCCTATGGTTGTTTTAGTCTCTGGTAGGGAATCACCATAGTAGTAGGATTATTGGAGAAGCCATAAAAATATGACTATGGTGATTGGGAGTCACGTGTTTGCTGCAATACTCTATAGAGAATCATCACATTAGCAGGTTTGTTGGAGAAGCCATAAAATGATGGCTATGATGGTTGGGATTCCTAGAAGTTGGAGGATATTCTGTCACAAGAGATCAGCTCAGACACTCTTAAAGCTAGCATAGTTGGCTATTGCTCGGAAAGAGATTTCCAACGGTATGTGAAAGTCCATGAAAGGGTCCTAGGATCAAAATTTATTGATAGCCAAAGTAATGACCTTGAATTCCTTAGGATGAGGTCGAATTTTGGACCCCAAATTCCAAGATCTCAGAACCCAGGCGAATATTGGACCAGGAAGGATATGAGAAGGACAAATTTTGGAGGCCAAAGCCTCAAAATAGCTAAGGCTAGAGAATATCTGAATATATGAGGTCGAAGACTTCGTACAATTTCTTTTTAGAAAGTTCTGATCTGATATTGAGGAGTCGATCCTCAGATCTTCAGGACCTTGGAAAGTGGGAAAATTTCAGAGGGGGCAAATATCATAACCTTAGAACTTTGTAACCTCAATATAATTTCCTTTTGATAAATTTATGATCTGATACTTCATAACCTCAATCAAATTCTCTTTAGAATTTCGAATATCAGAGCAAGTGAGAACCTCAGAGTTTTGTAAGTCCTTATAAATTGAATTATTTTAAAAGCACCAAAGTCACAAGGAGAAAAGATTTACCAAGGAATTTGTTGCAAAACCATGGACCCAGGGACCCCTTTCTCTCTCCTCTGACAAGACACATGGCAACAAATGATTGGCTCTCAGGTGCTGATGGTGGCAGATGAAATCAACATGACATGGTACTACAAAGGACATGTGGTAGTCAAATTTAGCATTATTAGGTGACCTAATGGGGAAAATCCTGGTGACATGTGTCACCATTATACAGACTCCACATGGAGTTGATTACAACATCACGATATCATATCAGAGGTTGAAGATCTCCTAACTCCTGTGAAATTGCTATTTGAGAAAAATATGATACCAAGGGCTTCCAATGTTGATTGGCACTAAGTCGTGGGGACCCAAAGAACAAAGGGTACAAAGTAGGGCCTAACGCCTAAGTGTATAGTATGTGAGCTAAGGGAGTGTGCAAGTTGGCATAGTATGTATGTCACAACATGGGAACACTCAGGTGCCCATTCCCATTATTTAATGTAGCGACAAAGTTCAAGAAAGAGACACAATAGAAACATGGAAAATAATGAAGGATTACTCTTGGGTAGTGTGAATGGCAAAGTGAAGGTTAGTAGAGACAACACATGAGTGAAATAAATCCCAAGATTGCAGTTGAGAAGTTGGGGTAAAATCATCATTGTCTCGAGAAAAGTTGTGTGGAGATCTCCGTGTGTGTTAGTGCACTGTTGTGTGATGTGAAGTGATCATGTTATGCAGAGAAAGGAAGAGAGTGTCTATGCAGAGGAAAGTGGCCCCAAGAGAGTTAGTGTTGTTATGTAAGAGGCTAAGAGAATCTGTGGGATAGAAGGGTCTGAGTGAGCTAGTGTTGTGATGAGAGGCCTAAAGTGCCAGATTAGAAGAAGGGGCCGTGTGAGGAATGTGTGTTATTGAGAACAAAGGGCCATAAGAAGAATTTTCATGTAGCAGTGTGGACAAAGAGTTGTGTGGGTTGTGTATCAATGATGTTGTTGAGTAGAATATTGGGTTGTATCAATGCAAAGGAAATAATGTTGTATGGGCCAAGGGATGGTGAAGAGGAAAAAGATGATATTAAGTAGAGAGGTTGTCATGTACAATGAACATTAGTTCCTATTTGAGTGTGGGTCGGAGCCTGCACATAGGAAGTTGATGCTTCCATCCATAGTGGTTGTTTGAAGAAGGATTGGGGGTTGTTGCCTCTTCAAATTTGGTGCTTGTATAAATCCAAGGAGCTTAAATTTTTTTCTTACAACAAATCCATGAAGTTGGTGCTTCTCATGGTTCTTCTGATAAGCTGATCAGGTGTCTACAAAAGGAGGGATTTGATTCTTCATTCTAGTGGGTGTTAGAAAAAAATCAAAGGGATTTGGTGCTTCCTATGAGTGGTGGCTCACAAAAAAATTTATGTAATAGATGAGGTGCTTTTATCTTACATCAATAACAACAAAAATCTTTGGTGTGTTTTTCCCAAAAGAGTTTCCATGTAAAACCTCATATCTCATGTGCCTGTTGCTCATTATGTGTATGCTTGCTTTGGTTGATATGGATGTTTTTATGATTTGTTAATGGTTTCTCCTATATAATGGATGCCAAGTTTGAATGATTAAAGATAATTTGGCACAAAAATTTAAATTAGCCTTAATACTGATTTACCCCCCTCTCAGCGTTAACATTGTTTCCAACAACAGTACCTGAGCAGGTTCATATAGTGTCTTGATGAACTTGATAAATTTGGTGTTACTATAGTAGAGGATGATCTGGTAAGCTTATCACTTCTATGCCTTCCCAAGATCTAGAACAACTGCTAGGATTCAATAAATGGGAGGGAGAATCTACCAAATTGGGAATGCTTATGGTCTGATTTTGTACGGGAGGAGATAAGGTGAAATAAAAATTATGGGGCCTCATCAAATGAAGTGGAAGATGACTTTGCATTAGTCAGAAAGGGAATGAAGGCCAAGGTGAATAAGTCCCATGGTGAGGTTGATTCCAGCCAGGAGGGAAACAATAAAGACTCATCCAAAATTAACTGAGTGCTTTCATTGTCATGAATTTGGGCACTATTCCACGAAGTGTCCACAAAAGAAGGCAAGAAAGAAGGAGCCTACAGTTGTTGCAGCAAGTGAAGCTTTATCTTCACAGCTTGAGCTTTATTTCACTCTCATCACATGCATGGTCAGTAGAATAATGTGGAGTGTGTTCTATCTAGATATTGGTGTCTCATTCCACATGACGATTAATAGAGAATTCTTCAGTGACAGGGAGGAGAAAGATATCCTGAGGAATAACGTAGAGACCTCCAATAGGGGGATACTTCGATCCAAGTGGGAAGAGGAAGCACATGAATCCATACCTCCAAGAGTGTCTGAGGTGGAGCGATGTAGATCGATAGTCAAAAAGTTGCAGAAATTTGGGCAGGATCCATTAAGGTGTGTTTGTCTCATGGATCATCACGTTGCTATGTGAGCCCAGATACTGAGGAATGTCAGCCAAATACTGAGGAGTGTAAAGAATTTTTACAGTAGATAGTTCAGTAGCAGAGTCAACAACATCACAATTTCCCAGTGGACAGTCGCATATTGATTCAACGTTATTATTTATTTATTTTGGATGCTTCTCAATTGCATATGTTATAGTAGTAGAAGAAACATTGGTAAGTGTTTCATGTAGTACATTCTAAAGGTGTTGGATCAGGGTAGATGTCAATCAATTTCTTACTAAGAGGGAGCATTGAAAATGTAGCAAGAAAATCCTAATTTAATTTTTCCTTAATTAAATTAGGAGAAATTCTAATTTTAATTTCAACATAATACTTGGAGGTAGTTAAATAAGGCGACATAGATCTTGTCACTCAGTTAACTCAATAAATTTGAGTTGGATACACTTGAGCTAAGGTCTATATGATTGATTGCTAATTTTTATCAATCCATTTCAGTTAATTTGAGTTATTGCTATTGTAACTAGTTCTCACGGTTAGTAGAATAGTGGACGTTTAGTCAAGGGTGTGTAATTTTTTCACACTAAGTGATCATCTAGTTAACTGATCAATCAACCTAAATTAACTCATGCATGTAGAGAATTCAAATTACCCAGTCGATGTTGGATTTCAAGGGAAGTATACTATCATTTGTAGAATTTTCCAAGTTGTACAGGTGGTGCATGCAGTCAAAGAAGGGCCTAAAGGAATTATGCAATTATCAATGGGTAATTTCCCTAATTAATAGGAGGGAAATTCCTCATCAAAAAATGCAAGGAAATAGGAGATTAGTAGGCTAACAAAATTGGTTTAGTATTGGCTTGAGTCAGTCTATGAGGCGGTGAGATATATTATACCTGTGCAGGGGTTTCTCAAGCTTGTGAAAGAATTATATTTCTTCTCTATTCTTTGATTAATGCAATATAGATAGTAAGGGGCTTTGAGCAGTTTCTTTCCCATAGATAAATATTTTGTATGTGCATTGAATCTTGATGCATTTTAATGATGTATGTTCTTGATCATGAATTTCTTTCTATGGATCAGTAGAGTAGCTTCAAGTCTTGTGATCTAGTAAATTTCATGAGTTGTTTTGAATATACACATTAAATTTCTACACTTCTCTCTTCCTATGTTGCCTTAGATCTGCCCAAGATGTTTGATGCTCAAGTGTGTCTTGTGGAGGATAAATGTTCCTCTTTATATAGATTTCCATTTGGGTTCATGGGCCTCATCTACGTTGAATTTAGGGGCTAGCCAACCTGACTTTTGATAGCTTCTAATTTTACATCAATAAAAAAATTTATTTTCTTGATACATGAGTCCTTAAAGGGTATTTTCATCATGAATTTGACTTGATTCGAGACTTAACTCCTAGAGCAGTCAATCGGTGCTTTAACCTATTGGATATTGACCCAAGCATGAAATCCATGATTTATCAAGTCAATTTTCTTTTGAATAAAATTATTTTTCTTTCTTTTGAAAAGTACAATAATAATTACATCAAGTCATGATCCAAATACAATTATGAAGACTGACACGAGTTACATTTTCAATACTCCCTCTTAACTAGGGAGACATTCATAATTGACAACTGTTAGATGGACAATATTTCCTTTGAAATGTTATCATAGTAATCCATCTCATAAGCTATCTTCTTATCTTATATCAGTGCGTCTCATTATATCAACTAGCATTGTCATATAGCAAGGCCTAGACTAACAACTCTATCTCTCCACTAGATTAGAGCACAATGTTGGGGAGACAATGATTTATAGATGCCATCATTGTCTCTCAAGGCACATACCCCATCTGGATGTTCACAAGGTATGTAATTTTAGGACCATTTCCTTCTTGGAATTACACATCCTCAAGGAATCTCCTCTTTGACTACTCTTACTTTTGGATGCCCTACCTCATCATCAAAGAGTATAAATTCCCAAGACTAATCCTATCCTCAAGAAGTATCAGTCTCAGATGCTTATCCAATCCTCCATTCTTTCATTATTTATGCGAAGATAAGAACAATGTGTCTATCTCTTCCTCTTAACCATGGAGGCTCTACTCATTCCTTTACACATGAAAGGAATATATCCAAGCTCCATCTCAAATAGGGACATTAGAGAAATTTTTAGGTCTAAAATGGTCCTCCTAAGGAATATTGTAAAATAATAGTGGAAATAATAAAACAATATTATATTAAATCATCAAATTTTAGAGGGGAAAAAAAACTAGTTTTTCAACTCATATTTTCAGCTTATCTCCCTATGATTTAACTCAAATTTCATTCACTCAATTTTATCGAGTAATATCACATGTTTTGTTCTTTCCATTATACTAGTATGCAGGTATTGCTGTTTCCCCCAATATTATTGCAATGCATTTTCATTATTAAGTTTGCAATCAAATCACATGAACTTTTTTTTTATGATTTTATAATACTCCCATACTTGTCCCAAAAATAAAAATTATATACTTTTAGAGTATATTCTAGTCAATTCAAGGGATTTTTCTCAAAAATGCCACATAAATGTAGTTACTTATATATTTATATGTTCTTTCTTTTCATCTTTAATTGTAGATACATTATGTACCATTCATCCTTTTTTCTTCCCTACTTTTTATCTTTCATCTGTTTTTATATTTGAACTTTAAATTGTAGGTGATTCAATGCAATTACATTTTTTATTTCCATATTTTTTTCTTGGATTATATTCATCACCAACACCATCATCTATTTTACTAAATTTTGAATTTATTGGAATCTAGTAGTGGGTGTAAATACCAATTAGCAGGGCTCATTTCCCCAAATAATGTCCTTTTAGTAGTGCTTATAACCTTCCTACATTATATTTTCTACATTGTAACCACTACCTCAATGAACTCAACTAATGCTCACCACTAAATAGTCTCCTCATTACATTTTTTATTTACTACAACTACTTAGTTTACAGATGGTCATCGTTATATTTTCATTGCTCCACTTCATCTTTACTCTCTTACTTCAAATTTTAAAATTCCAGCTAATAATATATTTTCTTTCATCTACTCATATTTTTGTTCTTTTTATCCATATTTACCTTCATATCAACCAATTTCACACACAAAACATTATGAAAATCAAGAATTACCATTTCTATTTCTTTCAAGGGTACATATATTCTTTTATCATCTTTTGTTTACTCCATTACTCCAAAACCACTCTCTTATATACCACCATCCTCGATTACTACCCCACCCAATATTGCAATGCCACCAATGGAATGCATGTCTAGGACATGAATGCACTCAATGATGAGAGTGGATTCAACTCTTATAAATCCAACTAGTTACATATGTCTCCACTTTCAAGGGTTGTTGCAATTTTATTAATGCAAGAATTAATGCTTGACTGATATTCTTCTTTAACTTTTCAAAGGTCCTCTATTGACCCTTTCCCCACTGGAAACTCTTTCCACTTATTGTTATGGCATGAATTGGTGCTACTACTGCTAAAAAAGAGGCTATGAATTTCCTCAAGTATTGTGCCACCCCAACCAAACTCCTGACCTCAAAAAAACTAGTATGCACTGACCATTTCATGATGACGTTCATCTTGGAAGGATCTATCTTTAGCTCTCCTCCACCTATCAAATACCCCATATACACCAAAGATTTTTATGAAAACTCACACTTCTTGATATTTTCTAGTAGTTGGTGCTTCTTTAATGTCTCTAACACCTATGTGAAATGTAAACATGTTCCTCTTAGATAGAACCATATACCATTATATCATCCAAATAGGTAATGGAAAATGAATCTATAAAGGGTGCAGTATATTATTCATTAACCTCACAAATTTAGTTTTGCATTGCATAGGTTGAATGGGATGACTAACCACTCATACAAACCTTTCCTATTTTTGAAGGAAGTTTTCTAGGTAACATTTCTCTAACTCAAACCTAGTGATATTGAGAATTTAAATCCACTTATTGGAAAAATGTTTGACACTTATTGGAAAAATGTTTGACTTACCTTTGTGCACGTTGATGGCAGACAATTTTCTATCCTTTATGAGAGAGTATTGGTTGGATCTTCATATGAAGTTTAAATCACACATGTACATGAAGGGACTTCCAAACACCATTCTACATGCATCAAGGGGAACTACATATAGTTATAATTAGCAATAAAATCAACATTGATAGAAAACCTAATTTTACACCAATCTATTAGATTTAGATCTACATACTTATTTACCCATGCCAATGGATATGGGATTAAATGATCATGGAGTCCCAATCTGAATTTTTTGACCATATTTGTTGTAATGAGATTTTCCCATGATCTGGAGTCAAAACAAGCATCAATCATTACCTTTCTGATGTGTATCTTGATGTGAAAGAGTTTGGCCAATTCTTACTCTTCCTATTATTGAAGGCTACTCAAATTCAGCTCCTTTGTCAGTAACATGCAGACAATCTTCTCATTCATGTCTGAACTACTTTCAAATTTGTTTCTCAAATATGTGGACATGAGATTATTCTTTGTATTGTATTTTTTTTTGTTATTCAAGTTAAGCTATGAATGCAAATCCCAACACTTCTCCTCGATATGACCATCAATATTACAGTGTTTGTAGTGGTTGTTGGGGTCTTTGAACATGTGTGTTTTAGCTGACATTTTTTATGTTTTCCTCCTTTCCACTTCTTCTTCCCCTTCTTCGAAGTGTACTGGTGATTTTTTTGCTTCAATCCACTTCATGTTAAAATATACAACTATGGTAAAATTCCACTTTGGATAGCTCCTTTTATGTAGATGATGATTTCATTGAATTCCTATTTTTGAGGGGACCAAAACTGACCTAAAGATCACTCAAAATGGATAAGATAAAGTGTACTTATGAAGCAAATCCCACATGTGCATATTTGATAAGGTCGGCCCTAAAGAAAATTGGACACCCTTGAAAGGATATACAAGTGAACCCTACCTCATTGGGACATCATCATGAGACACTCTTATATATATTTTTTTGGTCTTGCATAGGTCTAAGGCTCGTCTGTAGAGGAACAAGTTCACTCGAAAATGAAATTCCAGGTTTTGAAGCTCATATTTATGTTTTAAGGTTTTGGGCATCAGTCGCAAGCAAATGACAAAAATATCTCTACTAAAGTCGCTTATTACCAGGCTCATCCATGTGACCAAAGAATCTCAATCGCATGCACATATTGTCCTCCATGCGACTGGCATCTAGAGTTTCATAATCTCAATTGCAAACTACAGTCACTCACTTGTAGGCTCCAAAGAGCGACTAGAAGCTTCCCAGTCACACGTATGACTCCTCCTCCATGTGATCAGGCCCTAAATCATGGAATTTCAATTTTATAAATATTTTGTTGAGTGACCGTAGTGTTCGGTAGTTGATCACAGGACATTGAAAGTTCATTACATTCTTCAGAATCATGCTTTTGAGTATAAGCATTGTTGGGTTCATTTCATGGATGTTGTAGTTTCTTTTGATGAATAGTTGTATGAACGAATATATGTATCATTGTACTCTCTTTTGTTGAATCATTCGATGACAGTCTAATAAGAAGAATAATTTATAAGTGTTTTCCCCATAGTGGATTTTTCCCTGGTCTCTGACCAATCCTAGTGTCTCTGTGTGAATGGTTTTCTTCTCTTGTTAATTTATGTTTCATTGCATTGATGATGGTGATATTGTTCTTTCTATATAGTTGCATATGTTGTTGAATAATGATGTAAATATGAATAATGTTATGTTGTTATGGGGTGAAATTAATGTGTTAATGAAGAAATGAAATTATCAAAGAAAAGAACAATATAGCCCTAAGAAAAACTAGCATGGAATCAGAGTTGGGCTGAAGAAAATTCATGGAGATCACCCCTATGATGACACTATTGATGGATGAAATAAGAGGATGGTGGAGACCTAAAATAATTCTAGTGTTAGAAGAAAAACTTAGGCAATTTTTGTATTAGGGTTTGATGGATATTATGAGGTTAGGGTTTGGGATACCTTGTTTTATGCCAAATATTTGAGATATGCAATCTAGAAACCTTAGCATGACTAAAATGAAGGTGTTCAATCACTTGTATCGAATTTGATGAAGCCCTATAAGGGATAGTCTCTATTAGGCCTAATTTTTGATAGATTTGGTTGAAATATTGAAGGAAATTTTAAATGGACAATGGACAATGAGGGCTCTTCAAGGTTAGTTCAAGAGGGAGATGATCACCTCTCATTAAACATAAGTACTTCCAACTTATGATGCTCCTTTATATATTTACTTTTGACTTATGGATCTAATTTTTGTTTGATTATTACTTATGCTTCATGTATGTGTATGCGAGTATTTGGATGCTTCTAACATCCTAATAAGTTGTGATTAGTGCATCCCTCTTGGGGATCACAGCTACTACAGGAAGAGAATAACTAGTGTTGGAAAAGGTAAAGAGGCACCTGATGAAAAGGTGACAAAGTAGTACAAGATGCCTACGTAAAATTATAAGGTGCATATGTATTTGAATAATACAAGGTATGCATGGTATATTATTTCAATGTTATGTTTCAGCTACAATATTAATGACTAGGTAAGCCCTAAGGTATGATGAAAATGTCTCCACAAATGGCTCATTCATATGAAAGTGATTTGGATTCATGGTAGTTATAATGAAATGGTGCATTTGTATTGAACAAGTATCTTGAACTTCTTGATTATATGAAGCTACTTAATATTGATCTTTGATACATTGGTATACTTGATATTCGGATAACATCTATAATTTTTTATATTTTGATCTTATAAAGAAGTCTAACACCTTGATTCTAGTATATGGTAACTTGAGACTGTTGATACTATTTGTGAAAAGCATGGTAACCATGATGATATAAGTATAACAATGATATTGATATTTAGAATCTTCTTTTGACCATGGTTATGTTTTGATGTGTTTACTAATTATGGCATATGGTAAAATTGAATGTCCTAACTTGATGGGTTTAGTTATGTGACAAATAAGTAATGTTACGATCATGATTCTTGAAGTATGCTTCTATTAACTATTTGACACTAACCCTTGATGAATGATTTATGTCATGATGTAATAGTGAAGTAGTTGGTGTTAACATGATATGACCATGATGAATATGTGATATAGTTTGACTTTATGGTCTAGCATATCTATTTATGCATTATAAATAGGTTGATGACTTGAATAAATATGATTGAAGTGGATTCCCATTCAGAGGGAGAATATCTCCATAATATACCTGCTCCTATTATCATTTGCATTATATGTATATTATTTACTGTTGAAATAAGATTTATGGACATGAATAAAAAATATCTGACATTGTTGTTCTGAAACAAAGTTCTAATATGAGAAGAGAGAGTTTTCCCTCACTCTAAGCCTTAGTCACACAGAATCGATTTTACAGGTGTGATTGTAGCCTCTAATCCCAATGGTAATAAGGTCAAGGGTTCAACTGTAGTCTCCCAACCACATAAAAGAAGGCCTATGGATGTGGTTATGACTAGTACATAAAAATGAAGTTTTGTGCATGAAATAAGATGTTCACTTAAAGGATATCAGTCCTACAGACATGAAGCAAACGACATAAATCTATATGAGAAAGGGATTTTGAATTTTAACTATAATATGAATATGTAGATTGAGCATGTGTTTGCAGGTGACCAGGATCTGCATATGGATATGTCATTATAATTTAACCTTTGAAGTTTGTGCTACAAAAGTTTGACTAGATTTGGCTTATTGATATAGATGAGTAGTGTTTAGAGCTTTGACATGATAATGACTTAGAACTTTGACTTCATGATTGAGCTATGTTCTGAACTATAGATATCACTATGATAGAAGATTTTGGATTTGACCTGATGACTAATGATTTGATTTGATGACGGATGCTTTTCCTTCATAACAATGCTATACGGGCATAGTGACTTTCAATGACTCATATTCGTATTCACTAGTGGTTATGTATTAGATTCCTTGTTCTTAGCACAATGGTTGAAGTATTTACAGTTGTGATTCAGTTTGAATTAATCTCACAATAAATGAAAGGAACCTATTCTTAGTATATGCATTTGCATCTAATGACTTATATTATGATCTTGAGGATGACTTGATGAAGCTTGGTTTGATAATTAAATGAAAAATTTTTGGCATGATATTAGATGAAGTCCTGGCTTAATGAGAGCTCTACCTAGGCTAAAGAATCTAATATTATGATATTGACGATTTTGATATTGGTTTTGATCTAGCACATAAAATTTGATAAGTTGACTTAGTTTATTTGATTATATGTAAGACTAAAATATCATCTTGTTAGATTGTTATGTTTTCAAATAGCATTGTATGAATCAAGCTCCTCGATCTTGATGTGTCTGCATTGATAATTATTTGGTGAAGCCAAGATGATGTGTTGATCTAAATCTCTACTTCAAAAGTGTTCCAAGATATGATTTTGATTTATGGTTTTGGTTTTATATGTTGATGGTCTACTATAGACAAGTAATGAGCCTCTGATGATTTAGGTAAGAGGGAGATGCATTCTGAATCTTGAAACAATGAATCATGGCATGATGAATCAATTTCTAAAATTGGGAAAAGAAATATATATTGCAAAGCTATTAGAGAAATGTTGGAAAGTGGAAATGTAAATCCTTTGATACTCTGATTGAATTTCAAGAAGCTATTATTGAACCTGAATTTGCAATCATTAGTTGATTGAAGCATTGATATTCTATTTGAACATCCATCTACATATGTTGATCATAGAATCTGGATGAATTCATGATTGAGATGCTTCATACGCATTGAGTTGTCATCGAGCACCCTTAAAGATATTTTCATGGAATGAACATTTTTTTGGAATAAGAAATTATTCTTGTGATATGTGACTGCATTAATGTATAGATAATGTTTGAGATTATTATTGATGAGCACATATGGGTTTTGCCTTAGTATGATATTTGTCCTGATATGAGAGACCGAGGTTAGTATGCTAGCATGGCTAGCTATGAGGCAAGATAAATACCCATTTTGGAGAGAATTTTGAGAAAGTTTTGGATATGACATTATGATGACAAAGAGTGGAAACTGATTGGCACAGAATCCCATATATAGATGGTACTGAGATACCTTCATATATTGAGACAATGCTGCAATATGATACAAGCTTAGGCTTGTGGTTAGCACCTCCTTGAGAGGGAGGATGGCTATGGTATCATTTTTTTGATATATATATATATATATATATATATATATTATATATATATTATATATATATATATATATATATATATATATTATATTATATATAATATATATTATATATATATATATATATATATTCTAGTATGATATTTGATTTGATGTCCTATATGAGCAAGATAGAATTACTATTGAGACATGATGATTACCATATATGATCATGATGATATGTTTATGATCTAAAGAGAGAAGGACTGATCGAGAATAATGAGCTAGCTCTTCCCCCTTACCTGAGCTCCCAGGGTGTGGAATTGAGATGAAGGGATCCTCGGGTTTAGGGATCTCTAGAAAATGGGGTCATAGATGTTGCTCCCCTATTTGTTACCCATAGGGTTGGATATTTTTCTCCCTTATATTTTTTTTTATAGAGTATACCCCAGTTGGCATCATACCCACAAGCTAGGATTGTTGGCAATACCACTCCCCATCTAGCTAATGGGTTGAGAGTGTCCTAGGGGGTGTACAACCCAAGATGATTATGATGCAGGTGTTCTACCACACGACTATTGAGGGTCATTATTGGTAATATCGATAGGTAATAAGATGGGTCAAGTAGTAGCTCACCCATATCACCTATTGCTCAATATGGGGTCGTAGATGTTTAGCTCTCGCATGATATTTTGGGTTGTGATATGCTTCCCGATGTGGTTCTAGGTTGAGATGTGCTCTTTGATGATATGCTCTCTAATGATGATGTGGGTCATATATTTATCTCCCTGCTAATATTTCTCGAGTAGTAGCACTGGGATCCCTGTTGGGAGAGATTCCAAGTGGTAGCAGTCGCTCCCTAATGGATAGAGGTTGGTAGATTGAGATCACCTCTAATGTCAAAATTCTTCTTCTTTTAGATTCAAGAATATTCAGGATATAAGCAAGGACAAACAAGAATTAAGAATGAATAAACAAGAGATGAATTGAGATGATTAATGATGATACATGATGATGAGATACTCGAGACTAAATATGATTTGTTGACAGGATACTCATGGCATGATGTAGGTGGAATTCTTCCTAGTTGAGAGGGAGTGTTAAAATATTCAACTAAGGTTAAATTCCACTTTGGATAGCTCATTTGATGGATATTATTATTTTATTGAATTCCTCTTTTCTAGAGGACAAAAATTGACCTAAATATCACTCAAAATGAATAAGAGAAAGTGTACTTTTGAAGAAAATCCCACATGTGCATATTTGATAAGGTCGGCCCTAAAGAAAAGTGGACACCCTTTAAAGAGTATAAATACAAGTGACTTATACCTCATTTGGAAGTCATCATGTGAAACTCTTCTATATTGGTGTTTGGCTTGCACAGGTCTAAAGCTTGCCCGCAGAGGAATAGGTTCACTCAAAAGTGAAATTACAAGGTATGGAGCTCCAATTTCTATTTTAGTGTTTTGGGCCTCAGTTGCAGGCATAATATAGAGAGATATCAACCTAAGTCACTCACTAAAAATATCGTCCATGCAACTGAAGCAACCTATTCGCATGCATAACTCATCCTCTGTGCGACCAACATCTAGGGCTTTAGAATCTCAGTTGCAAATTGCAGTCGCTCGCTTGCAGGCTCCAGAGAGAGATTAAAGGCTTCCCAATCACACACATGAATCCTCCTCCATGCGAAAGAGACCTAAATGATGGAATTTCAATTCTCTAAATATTTTTCTTAGTGACTGCAGTGTTCGATAGTTGACCGCAGATAGTGGTAGTTCATTACAGGCTTCAGAATTAAGATTTTGAGTATAATAATAGTTGGATTCATTTCATGGATGTTGTAGTTGTTTTTGATGAATAGTTTTGTGAATGTAGATATGGATCATTGTACTCTCTTTTTTTGAATCATTCGATGACAATCTAATAAGAAGAAGAATTTGAAAGGGTTTTCCCCATAGTGTTTTTTCCCTGGTCTTTGACCAGTCCTAGTGTCTCTATGTGTGAATGTTTATGTTTCGTTGCATTGATGATGATGATATTGTTCTTTCTATATAGTTTCATATGTTGTTGAATAATGATTTAAATATGAATAATTTTATGATGTTATGGGGTGAAATTAATGCATTAATGAAGAGATGAAATGATCAAAGCAAAGAACAATATAGACCTAGGAGAAATTAACACTTCATTTCCCTTTCTCCATGCCTGTGTTCTTTAGGTATTTTGTCTAGACACAAGACTTGTCCATTGATCTTGGCATAAACAACATCACTTACTTTTACTTATGGTTGCGTAGTCCCTCTAGATACTTAACGAGTGATATGGGTTCTTTGGGGAGATATTTAACATTATGGCCATATTCTAAACTTTATGGTGTACTCTTGTATACGCTACCCCTACTTCTACCTAAATTAGTTCCACTGGGTCAACTAGTATTCTACATATCCATAGGGTAAAATTGTGACTTTATGATTATTTCAAAGTCCTCCCACTTAATAACTATAGGATATGCCTCCAACCTCAAGGTATTCATGTGGATTTCCAACTATTTCAGGGCATGGCCCTCTAATTTCAACTGTGCAAATCAAATATTCCATTCCTCCTCTATATGATGAACTCTAAAAGAAAATTGTAATTGTTGTAACCAATTATTTCGCTTCAGAGCATTAATCTCACCTTGGTACACCTTGTTATCAACATTCACTTCCATTTTGAAGGACTATGAATAGTTAATGACACTCTAATTTAGTTGATCTCTTTCAAGTCCTTTGTTTGGTTGGTTCTCTATTTCTTCTCAATCTCTTGATCTCCCCTCTAATCTATACTATTCATTAGAACCCCCATCTTCTCTAAATATACCCTTCTTATTACTCAAGTTTGACATCAAGAGATACACATTATGTCTTATATCTACAACTTGTACTTCTTGGTGTGAAATCCTCTCCTCTACAAGATCATCAGGGTTATTCATAGATTCATCAACCATGATTAGGGATTTTTTTCTTTTGGATTAGGTGATATAGATTTCTTACAAATCACCACAATATGATGAAATAAACATGATCTGATGCCAATATGATGCATAAGCTGGCATGGTAATTCCACTACAAAGTTTTTCATAATAGATCTAATAAAACTACATTTAAAAATATGAGATCTACACTATTAAGGTTTATTTCTCTTTATATTTTTGGACCTATAGAATATTATTTATTGTGTATGCATATGAATTATAATTTATGTAGGAAATTGACGAAAAAAAAAAACTCACAAACACATTTGACACAAGCTATATCACAACAAACCCTTTCGAGATAAAACCCACTTGGAAGGTGAGGCCACTCTTCTCTCTTTCTCTTAATAGAAAATGTATATGAATACAAAAAAGTAAAGCTTATGGTGTGTGGGCTACTATAGTACATAATTTGTTCTTTTGTTATCTCCCACTATCTGTCATGGCTACTATTCTCATTTATGGAATAAATGCGCCCAAAAAGAATGGAGAACCTTTCCTCCAAGTGGCCCAATTATAACATAGATTTCTAGCCTAGTAGTGATTAGGTTTGATTTCACATCTTAACCATAGTTACAATATGGATTCTTCTAGAGTCTCCTTCATCATAATCACATGGTTAGACCATTTTCCATGAGTTATGGTGGCTAAGGTGGCATCCTCTCAAATTATGGTGGTGAAAACTAGAAATTCAACTTCCAAGTGGCATAACTTTTGTGCGTGGACTCTAATTGAGGAAATTTATGATTTGTTGGAAAGGTATTTCTGTGTAGAATAGGAAAATAAAATATTGTGCTTAGATGCTAAATTTCTACTCCCAGAAGAAAAAATCCATTTGATTCCTCAAAATGCTCCTAAAAGGTTATAGACCCCATTTTCCCAAATTGGATCCCGCTAATAAAAATGGACCTATGGCATGATTCCTCCACTTTTTCCACTTTGAAAAAAATAGAAATGAATGAAATTAAAACAATATAATGACCCAATTCAGATCATATTCTCATTTCTTCTTCTCATCATGTTGGGTTTTTATCTCCAAGTAAGTAGCTAGATTAACATAGAATTCCCTAATGTATAGACTCTATGTTTTTTGTTTGGAATTATCTTCTTTTGATGTTTGGATACTACAAAATTTTGACTTTTCGATTGGTCTAATTTATCAAGTTGCATACCAGGGAAAATTAGAACCTGTTAAATTGTATTATTTTGATGGTTTTAATAGAAACTCGCTTTACAAAAATAATAAAATGAAGCTCTATTTTGCTAGACTCAAAACTCATTTCACCGACCAATATTAGCATAGTCGAGTGAAACTAGATGAAAGGTGTAGTGGAGAAATAGGAAAATGTAAAAAAGGACAAAGAAAGGACTTAGTGGCTAAGATGATAGATCCAAGGCTCAAGAGGAATTCACCAACACTAAAAACAAAACCACTCTAAGATTACGAATTTTAGTTGGATGTGGATAAGAATCATAAAAAACAAAAATAAACAAATAACAAATAGAACGAAATCATAAAATTCATCAAAAATATTAAATTTTAGCTTGGAAAAGGACCATCACCACTATTGCACCTAGAAACTTCACCATCTTCCACTAACTCTTTACTTCTATAATTGGAGAAAGGTGAAATAAAAAATACCCTATTTTTTCCATGATTGCATGTGAGGTTATGTTGTAGCCGCTGCAACACACTACAAAATTTTGGCTTGCATCCAATTTCAGAGCCTCACTAGGTTTTTTCCTTGATCTTTGCAAACACTCAGGCTCATCCCTTGAGCTCGTGTTGAGTCTTTGTATCCTCCTCGCTTGATCATTCACTAGACATCTTTTAGCATGTTGGTCACAATTCCATGCTTACAATCATGTTCTGGCTATATTGAAGGTTTGTCTTCATGTGTACAAGTTGTGTTCACTATGTAAGCATATGTCACACTCACACATGAAGTTTTATGCAATGTCACACAAGTGTCGTCGCAGGAGTTCAACAATCTATCTCAAGTGTCGTGCTTGTCGCTCACACCTGTCGATCAGTCACAATGAGCGTATGTTGACTTATTGGTTCAAGGTATCTTGTCATCGAGTCATGTTAAGTGTTTGTTTGCAAGGTCATGCATGCATTCATTCACTCATTCACACAGACCACCCTCCACTAGCTAGACCTCCACTAAGTTTCACTGCGCAGTCTCAACCCTCAGTCATCATGTATCATTGCCTAGAATTATGCAGAGCTTGAGGTTTCCTTCCATGAAGTCTACACTGTACAATCCTGGAATTAATCTCGCTAATGTCACCTAGAACAGAACAGAAGTTTCCCAAGAAGCCATCTCAGTCTGTGTTGCCCACAATCAAATTTATCAAGCCTCCTGCTGGTCAACCGAAGAGTTTGATAGGGAAATGACCCCAGGCTTCACTCCTCCAAAAAGTTATGCAGAAGCTTTCAGCATATCCGCTTTCGTTGGCTAAAGAAATTGTAAAGACATGAGGGATATGCACCCTGTGCCTGTCACCGCACTGTCCCCAAAATTTACGCAGTTCTATCAGCCAGACCCTCTATCAGCCGACCTGTTGCTCCTTCTGAAAACTATGTATTTTTATTAGGTTATCCTCCAATTTCGCGTCACCACGCTTAGCCTAGAAACTACACATAAATGTCCTATAGGCCAGCCTCCTGGTTCTGTACAGTTTTGGACAAGAAGCTCCTTTAGCCCGCTACCAGCCTCCCCAAAGAATCTACAGAGTTTTCACTACCAATTTCCTCCCTCCTGCCCACATTATCTGCCCGAAGTAATTTCGTAGTTCTTCCCTCCAACTGAGCTAGATCTCGCAGATGGTCATTTTTGTTCCAAAATTCTCATCTTAGCCTCCCAGTGACCTCTGCACAATTTTCCTTGATAGTTCCCTGGAGCTCACATCTAGGCCTAAAATGTGCTCTCCGCAGTTTCATAGTCTTGTCCTCTCTCCTAGTCACCTACACCCGAAAAATGAAAGATGATGCATCATGGTAGACTAGGTGATTTCTGGATTTGATGCCATCTTATCATGAGTGATTGTAGATACAAGTACATGGATGAGACATGTCACAATGATGAATAAGATGAACAAGGAACACATGCCAGAAGACTTGTTTGCAAACGGATGAACACATGAAGCATGCCAAGTACCAGCGAAGGAGATACATGCACGTACAACATGAAGTGAACACCAAGACCATCGAAGACTTCACACACCTTTCCATGCGGAAGTGAAGCTATGATACACCAAGAGCACATTCATCACTCAGCAACACTACAACTCAACATGGACACCACCATCAACATGAACATACCATCACTGTCATGTTCAGTCATGTCATGATTCATCTCCTCCACATCACTACGGTGGGCAATACTATTTTGATTAATGTAATGTAACGTGGAAGTCCAAGAGACCCACATGTAAAGTTGAAGAGTCAAGTAAGTCAAATAGTCATGAGGGAAGTCGAAGAGTCACAAGGGTCAAGTTAACCCTTGGCTATATGTACATGAAAAGGAATTTTCATCTTGGCTCCTCCCACATAGCCTTGAGAGTCTATAATATTTTCTTCGAGGAGCAAGTAGTGGCACCAATGCCCCTCTATCGGTATTAGTGATGTAATGGTGTACGGATGTGTCTTGAAACTTTCACTTAATTCAGAAGCTTTTTGATAGGCCAGCACATTTTCACATATATTTTGTATTCGTTTGTAAGACTATTATTGGGATGCTTGTAATGCATTTTGCTTTAACCTATATTAAGACAATTGAATTATTTCAGTTGTTTTCGTGCATATGCTATTGGAAATGTGTTTTATTAGTTGTTAACATTGTCTTTCCTATCTAGACTATATTGTCAGACATTCGATAGACTCAATCTCGTAAAAACTTTATAACGACAGTTGCACTTGTGTGGACTATTATGATGGGCATTGTATGTGCTATCTGTTCACCTTGTGTTCGTGACTACCACATCCATTTGGACTACTCTTGTGAAAGTTGTGCATGTCCTATTGTGTTGTGTGTGTCTAACAGAGTTGGGACTATTCCTTTTTAACTTTAGACTGAATCTCACCCTCTCCCTCTGTAGTAAAAGAAACTTGACACAAGTGACACTAAGCACTCCCCATGCATGTGAACCTCGTTGTTCGAAGACTACATAAACCAATCGCATGCACTAACAAGAAAGTGATAAGGAATATCTTTAAGACATTGGAAACTGGGCCATCGTAGTGGATGGGACTCCTACAAAAAATGGTGTGAGATCTAGTTGGGACTTCATACCGAGGAGATCCCCTGAATGTTGGTGGGTCTAGAACCATCAACATTTATGGCGCTAGAAGGAGGGCCAAATGACAAGCTAAGCCCATTACATCTATTTTGAATCTCTTTCTAAATGGATCATACAAAATTCATGCTCTCGGGTTGTTTCTCTCATTTCTCCCTTAATCAACTATCAATCCCTGATGAGCTTCTCGATCACTTGTCCTTGTTAAATTTTGACTTGAAGACAGAATGTCCATAACCAAGCACATTTCTAATTTTATTCATTTTTGCAAATCTCATGAAATCAATAGTGAAGAGCTTGTTTGTGTACTTTTCTTCCTCACCCTTGAAGGTCATCCTAATCGGTGGTGTAATACCCTGCCACCTACTTCCACCCATTCCCTTATTACTCTCCTCAAGGAGCTCCATTAAGCCTTCGATATGAGTAACCACCAAGATTTCTATGAAATAATCTCTTGTTTAAGAATGAAGCCTGGTGAATGAGTTGAGGACTTTTCTACCCGCTTCCTTCACCTCTATCATGATATTCTTGAATGATTTGTGGAGATTGACTTCATGAGCCAAGAGTTCAAACACTTGTTTCATGTTTCCTGACATGGTGAACCTCCCGATTTCCCTTCTCCCTCGACTCTTGCAGACCATGAAGCCCCTCAGTTTACAAAGGAGGAGCCCAACACCTTGTTTTTTTCTTATCCTCCCCCCTTTCTTCTCTCAAAGCAGGTGCTCCCTTGCAGTGGTCTCACAGCTAAGAAATCTACATAGCCGGTACCCCCTCGCAGTGGTTGCAAAGCTGATAAATTTGCACAGCATGTTCCCAACTCATCTCCTCAACTGTCTCCCACTCCAATGGAGGAAATCCCAAAATGGCTCAAAAAGCCTATGGTGAAGACTCATTCCTCCATTATGCAAGAGGACATAACCATTCATAACCTAAGTCTCCAGTCTAATCTGCATCTCTTCCATCCTCCATCATCTAGAAAACATGACTCCTTGTGCCATGACTCGCTTGATCAACCCACTTCATAAGCTAGATGTGTGCATTCTCTTGATTCTCAAGTTTTTGACTCAAATTGTGTTCATGTTCAAGGCAGCCTCATTACACAGGTGGAGGATCAAGAAGGTGAAGACACAATCAATTCCTCTTCTATGTTTCAAAATTGTTCACATCAAGACAACAAGCTTCCATTCTTGATCGATTCTCAATTTGCTAATCTTGGTGAAACATCATGCACAATTAATTCTTTTGATCAACCTCCAGTATTGGGTTGTCATCACTCCCATGCTTCCGTATGTGGTGATGAACGCCTCAACACATCATGTGATATGTTGTTCTCTCATATACACACTAACTCAGATTTGGAATGTGTATTGGTCAAAGTAGACATCCATATCGAAACTTCCTATTCACCCCACTTGCACGTGTGTCCTACCATCCACAGCGCATCAACATGCATCGGAGATACTTTTCATTCTCTTGTTTCATCATCTAATGAGTTATCTCCTCGATCAACACAAGGCAGTGAGGTTTTCCATGATGAAAATAGTCCTAATGCATAAGAATCTTCGCACTCATCATCATATTGTATGTTGCATGAAGAAAACTCATCAATGCAACTTACTAAAGCTGAAAATTTTGATGAATCCTGTGATAGAGATGGTTTCCATCCTAAGAGTTATTTTGAAATCAGAAAAAACAACCATCCTCAAGCCATGCATGATCCGGTTCACATCTCAAAATTTCATTTTTCAATTCTAGAAAGTACCAGGATGTGCCATGGATTCAAGGAACTTCAACATCCATTAATGGTTATGTCAGGACCTCACGACTCTAGTATGCCCCTTGAACCAAATGAAATCTAGTTTCTGACACAAAATCTATCTATCTACATGGTTTCACTCGACATGGATCCCTGTGTAAAAAATGTTTACTATTCTAGGTGTGATATTTCAAAATTTCAAATTTTCACTAATGACTCAATCCATGAGTCTATTACAGAGAGTCCATCTTGATGTACTTCTCTTACATCGACTTTGAGTTGGGAGTTTCCATATCTCATGCAATCATGGAACTTTGAAGTTGATCATCTAAAATATTATCTTTTTCCAAAATCATACTTATCAGACGTTCTCTCTCATGATCAGTTGCTTGGTCCTCTTATGAATCTTGCACGTCAAATCTAATCACTCATCACACCAGTAATCTCCCTGTGTGATGACGAGCGCACAAGCTGTCACATGAATCAAGTTCCTCTCATCTCACCACACCCCAACTCACTTCACACATTCACAGCGTTGGAATCCTTTCTAAATTTCTATGATGGCCGTGATGCCTACACAATTTTTCACCAGTTACATAAGGGTATTCTGTCTTATCTATCGCACAACGAACTTGGTTCCATCATTAAGAGAATTTGCAAGATTGTTTAAAAAAAGTTTTTTTCATGTCAAACTGAGAATCTGGCATCTCAACCAACTGGTTTGATCTTTCTTCTATATTGGGTGACTGTCATGCAGTTTACCATTTTCCTAAAAATACATCCAATGACAGTCACTTCACGCACTATGATCTTCACCGTGTACCATCTTTCTCCTCAAAATTTTGTTAAGTGTGTGAGGCACTTAAACCTAGGTTGATGGCTATGGAATTCCTCATTGTTTGGACATGACCATGAGAATGATTAGATCTATCTATTCGTACCAGATTCCCATCATGATCCCCTCCCTCAAATCAAGAATCCATCTTCTCATAGATCATGACTCTTTCAAAACAACCATCACAAATTTTATGATCCAATTGTTGAATGGCTTGAACAATATTACTTGGTGAGTCGTGTTATAGGGAACAAGCTTCAGTCCTTCCTCACACTCACTAAGAAACTTGGTGCAGATGAACAAACACTCGCAAGAGGCTTCCAAGGTTTGTTGAAAAATGATAGTCATCGAAGAGGTAAGCATGTGTGTTGGGTGGTTGTGAAACATATTTCTTCCCACAGGAAAGACCTTCTCTCTCATGTGCAAGATTGTCAAGTTTTGGTATTTTCTATTGCACACTATCTTTATCTATTATAACTATTTGTATCTTTTTTATCCTAGGTCAAGTATGCCTATGATAGCTTCACTGGAAATTTCATTTCATGTAACCCCGACTATTTAGCATAGGAATAGGAGTAATGTTTTCTTTCTTGCTTTTCTTTGATTTCTGGTTTGCATTTTTGTTTGCTTGTTGACTTGGTTTGTTTTTTTTTGACTTGCTGTCTTTCCACTTTACTTTACTAATTTTTTCTTCACTTTGCTTTTTTGCTTAATATCATGTTATTTTTTGTTTTTCCAATAAATGTTGCCCTTTACTAAGTTCTGGATTTTGAATGAGTATGTGGCTGATATCCAAAGAGTCTTGTGACATTGTAGCACTTGCCCAATCCTCCATATGCCTTCTCTGTGCTTGGTTATAACCTTCAACTGATGAAGTCTTGATGGAAAATATGAGTCGTCTGCAAAGGGAGCTCTGGCGCAACCATGAACTTGTGTCCACACTGATGAGCCTCATCATTGGGTAACTATATGGACCTTAATTCACCTCCTATCTTAGCCAAATCAACTCTTCTCACAACTTATTACATGTTTTGATTATATTTTGTTTAATGAGATGAGTCAAAGTGAGATATTATGCATAGTGGACTAATGTGCATTAAATGTAGGTTTTTGAGAGAAAATCAGGGAATTTTGGCAATATTAAAGGCTAAAACTCAAATGGCACAAGGAAGAGAGATTGTAGGGGTTAAATCCTCCTCATTTACTCCTCCCTCATTTGAATATTCCTCCATCAATCACACTAGCTCAAAGTACAAGAAACCAAGTCATGAAGATCAAAAGGCAGCCGAGAAAGTGATAGTCAAAGAGTTAGTTCATCTCAAGTTTGGGATCTGAGACTCTCCAAATTTAAGGAAGTCATTCGAGACTTCAGTTGTATAAATAAAGAGGCCTAAAGCCTCATTAGGATTTGAATTTTTGTTGTAAAAACACTAGTTATTTTGGAGCTTCGGACTTGTGGAAGACATTGCTATGTAATTTTCTGTTTTGATAATGAGAATGAGCTTTTTCATGATCCATTATTGAGTTAACTCGGATGGCTAAATATCTTGGTTAGGTCCCAAACCTAGAAGCATAGGCTCCTCTTCTTGTATCTCTATGCTTAGATTAGTTTCAAAGATTCATGGTTAAATTGTCCTTAGAAGTATTTCACTGCAAGTAGTGTAGATGTGATTAGTTTTTTTATTAGTTTGCTTCCATTTGTGCTTTACTTTAGGAGTAGATTGGGAGGGATAAAAGGAACACAAAAAAGTTTTCAATGGTTTTCTTGGCCTCACTTCCTCCTTCAAGGATCATGATTTGAGGAAAGGACCCCTATGCAGCCCCAAAAAGACAGATTTCCACTTTCTCATAGAATTTGGATTTTACTATACTTGAACCAGCATTTGATCAGTTTGCAAGTGTAGGATTTAATTACCATTTCTTCCATTTTCAGTATTACAGTAGATTTCATTAATGACTTCATCTTATTCTACAAATTTTCCTCATGCATGAAGTAGACAACTAGCTCATTAAACTTTGATTTTCTAGCTGATTGAAATTCTTCTTGTTTACATGATTTTTGGGCAAATACCATTGCTTGATGAAGTGTAGGTGTTTCAGAAGTAGAGAAATATTGCATAGAAAGAAACCTCCTTCCAACTTCACCCATCCCTGATCATTCCTCACTTTCACTAAGGCCTTCACCAATTTCATCATTTTACATGGAAGCTTCTCCAAGCATGTTGAGAAAATCCAACCATCTGCCAACCTTGGTTTTGATTTCTGAGTGATCCTATGCATTTTCTCACTCCATTCCACCCACCAACCACCTTCCTTAGGCCTTCCATCACCTTCAACACCCATCATTTTTCTCTCGGTTGTATCTTGTAGAAATACAAGGAATCTTATATGTTTTTAGGACATCCTGTAGGTTTTCCTGTAGTGGCATGTTTTGAGGCTGAATTCAGGGAGAACCTCCAAGAAGCCACACAAGGTCACCTAAGGGTCTCCCACACTTCCAACCATCCACCAACATCCCTAAGCCACCTGCCACATCACCAAAAGAGATTAGCTTTCACACTTGTTTTTCCATAAAAAGAACAAAAAGAGAAAAAAACAAATTTATTTAAGTCCTTTACATGCACAATAGTGATGTTTGATGTTTTGAACTTCCATGCTTAGGATAGTAGCATTTCATACATGTTAGCTTGACATTCTTGTAAAGTATTGTTTCTAGGCAGTTAGTTAGGAAATGGTGTGTTTTTATCATTGGATTTCAGTCCTTTTCCTTATTGCAGTAGACAAGCTTTCTCCTAGAGGATACTTCTCTTTCTTTCATCAGTAACCAAGCTTCTTCTGAATCCATAGAATTTTGGCTTGAAAACCCTAGTGGTCTCTCGCCAGCTAAACAGTGACAAAAGAAAAAACCATCACTTTTAATTGTGTATACAACATTGTCACTTCCAAGTTAGTATGAATCCCAAGTTGATAAAGTAACGTTGGTAGCCCCAAGAGTTACAGCATTCTTGCTGCAATACTAGTGCTCATCACTTTTTGGTGTCGTTGCCGGGGAGGTGTCTAAGTAATATGTTTTTACTGCTTTCTTTCTTCTATTTCTTTTTTTTTATATTCTGCTATTATTTTCATTTCTACAAAAGTAATTTGGTTTGCTTCCTTTTCCATTCTACATTCTTTGCTTTCCTTTCCATTCTGCAAGTAAGCTTTCAATCAAGTGGTTAATTTTTTATTCAATCAATAGTTTTCATTCAGTCTACAATTTCAATTCTACAATTACTTTCAAAGTTTGAAAAAACACAAAACACAACAAAAACATTTTTTTCATGCCTCATAGGAATAAGGATAACTTAGGGAATTTTTTTCCAAATACCCCCACTGCTTCAAACAACCAACCTTCCCTCTTCTTTGGTGGCTGTGAACTGAAGGAGCCCTTAGGTGAGCAACCAGACATATTTGAAGAACCTACAGGAGAAGAAGAAGAAGGATAACCCATTCCTACTAAACCAATGGCTGAAAACAAAAATGACATAGGAAATAGGGAAAGAGTTGAGGGTGCCTTCCCCATCAAGGAAACCAATGGGGATACTAAGATGAAAAATATAAGTCCCTCTACCCTTCCTCATTTCCATGGCCTGACCTCAGAAGATCCAGACACTTTCTTATTTGAGTTTTCTGTCATATGTTGAACCTATGACTACACCAATGATGAGTAGAAGATGAAACTATTTCCATCCACTCTCAAGGATGCAGATTTGCATTGGTTCATGGGTTTACCTGGAGATAGCATAACAACTTGGGCTCAGATGTAGCAAGCCTTAAACAATAAGTATTATGACTATTGTAGGTCTAAATACAATAAAGGGTAAATTTTTAGGATGACCTTAGGAAATGATGAATCCTTATAAGATTATGAAGAAAGATTCCAGCTTAGCTACAAAGGACCAGGTGCACACTTGACCCTAAGTCAATGATGTTGGTCCTGCTTAGAGGAGTAAGGGTAGATCTTCTGGATACCCTAAACTCGTTAGTAGGAGGGGATATCAATATTGTCTTTAGAAACCATTCTATGGCAGCTAGGAAAAAGGGTAGTGGTAGCCAACCTATGCTCAGTCCATCCTCTTCCAATTCATCCATCAAGGGTGAAACTGGAAACATGCTAGAGGATTTCAAGAGTGAGATGTTGCAAATACTTTCCCTACAGATGCACACTATGCACATTAAGACAAAACAGGAGGAAGTAGAGAGAGCCTTAGCCATTTTCTATCCTAGATGCACTAGAGGCACCCTAGGAATGAATGTGAATTGAATTCTATTGAAATATGCTTAGTCTGTGAAGAAAACCACTACACATAGAAGTGCCCTTCTCTCCCTGGATTAAACATTGTATATCAAGGCACTGAAGGGGTAACTAAATAGCTTTGCTACATAAACCAAAGGAGACCTCATGGGCCTAGGCCATGCCAACAAGGCATGAAAGGGTCATCCCATGCATATTACAACTCCAACCAAACCACATCCATACCTTCTTGGGGGCCCCTTGCTCATCCTTCCTAGTCTACACCTCCTCCTTGGTCCTTTGTACCTCAGTATCATTCCCAGCTAGTCAACCAGTCATTTCAACCATATGCTCCACCAAAACTTCTAGAATGCAGCACCCCAGGGGTGGAGGCCCCCATACAACAATGTTCTAGCTTTATTTCCTTCACCGCCTGCTCAACCATAGCTGTTACACTTTGCTCCACCTAAACAACCCAAGATGCCTACCTAGCCAAATCCAAACCCGAACAACAGACAGACACAGCAAGTATACAGTGGAGAGACATCTTATCCAGCTTATGCTATGGAAATTCAGGAAATCAACCTGAGATATAGGAGAGTACTCCCAGACAACCAACCTCTACCTCCACCTAGGGAGGTTGAGGAGGAAAGAGAGGAAAGCATGCCTAAATTAAATCCACCACCCTTTTCTGAGAGATTAACCCAACCACTCCAGCCTACCCCAGATGAGACTGAACTTCTGGGATAATTAAAAAACCTATGTGTCAAAATTTGACTTCTCCAATATATTAAAGATGTACCCATTTACAACAAGTTGATTAAGGAGAAGTGTTTCAAGCATTCAGGGAGGTGAAGAAGAGATGCCCCTACCATTAATGTCATTAGAAATTTGTCTGACTTAATGCTGGGGGGGTAATCTGTCCAAAGTATTTGGACCGTGGAACCCCTGTAGTAGATGGTCACATAAATGGCACCATTATCCCACACACTTTGATCAATCTTGGGGCTACCATTAATGTGATTACCAAGGACACCATGCTCAATCTCAGCCTCCAAGGTTCATTAGGAAAGACAAAAACAGTTCTGCAACTTCTAGACTGCTCCACAGTGACCCTTGAGGGGATTGTGGAGGATGTGACGGTCTCCATTGACTCTTGGGAGTACCCTGCCGATTGCCTAGTTCTTCAGCCTAAGGCTATGCTTACTGGTTATCCTTTCATCCTTGGGAGGCCATGGTTGGCCACTGCCGATGCCTACATTAGCTGTAGGGATGGAAATATGACCATAAAATATGGGAATATGTCCAAGAAGTTAGTCTTATACCCTCCTGCTCAGCCATATCTAGAATATGACTTACCTTTGTGGCTCGAAGAGGAAGACGAAGATGAATTTTATTCTACCCAACTCTATACCGTAGAAACAACCATGGGAAGGGGACAGTAGGATGAAGATGATTTGATTGAACACATACTCCAAAGTCCAACTCTTAGTACATTGTCCTTAGAAGAAGTATTAAAGGAAACCTAGAAAAACCATCATATTAATCTATGTTTAGCCGATTCCAACCCTATCCATGTCAAAACCATAGAATTTGGCCCCAAGAGAACTTTGAAAATTAACCCATCTCTCTATGTTCAACAAGAAGAAAAGTTGTGCAACATGCGAAAGGAACATCTGGATTCCTTTGCTTGGAGTTACAAAGAAATGAAGGGAGTGCACCCCTCAGTGTGTACTCACCATATTTATATCAAAGAAGGTTGCAAGCTAGTCTAGCAACCCCAAAGGAGGATGAATGCAGCTCTTAAAGATATAGTCAAAGAAGAACTGCAAAAGCTGCTAGATGTAGGATTCATTTACCATATCTCAGAAAGTGAGTGGGTCTCTCCTTTGTTGTTGGTTCCAAAGAAAAATGATAAGTGGAGGATTTGTGTCGATTACATGGAGTTAAACAAAGCCACAAAGAAGGACCATTTTCCTCTACCTTTCATCAACCAAGTGATGGATGGCCTAGTAGGGAAAAAGATTTTCTGTTTCCTAGATGGATTCAATGAGTACAATCAAATCCATATCGGCCCAAAAGACCAGGATAAAACAAAATTCACTTGTCCTTGGGGTAGTTTCACCTATAGGGTCCTTCATTTTGGCTTATGCAATGCTCCTGCACTTTCGAGAGAGTAGTACTAAGTATCTTTGCTGAATTAGTCCATGATGCGGTAGATATTTATATGGACGATTTCACACCTTATGGATGTGATTTCCAGGAGGCTCTTTCCAACTTAGGTAATTTGTTGCACAAATGCATTGAGATGAACCTATCTCTCAGTCTCGAAAAATGTGAATTCTTGATGACTGCATGGACTCTGCTAGGTTATTAAATATCTCAGCAAGGACTGTAGGTGGACCCAAACAAAATAGCTATCATTCAAAGGGTCCCACCTCCTCAAAACTAGAGAGATGTCAGAAGTTTCCTAGGGTTAGCTAGATACTACCAAAGGTTTATAAAAGACTTCAGCAAGTTGGCTTCTCCTTTATCTGGGTCGTCGGCCAAAGAATCTGAGTTTGTATGGTCAAAAAGTTGTCAAGAGGCCCTAAACACCCTAAAGGACAAGTTAACCACTACATCGATTCTCTGAGGCCCAAATTGGGCCCTTCCTTTTCATATACATGTTGATTCCTCACACAAAGATATAGGAGCATCCCTAGGCTAGATAGATAAAAAAATGCCTTATGCCATTTACTTTATCAGTAAGAATCTATCAAAGGCCAAGCTGAACTACATAGTGACTGAAAAGGAGATCCTAGATGTTGTGCATTCATTGAAAAAATTTAGGCAGTATATTACAAGTTATCAAACATTTGTACATACTGACCATGTTGCAATCAAATATCTAATGAATAAACCTAATGTGAATTCCTAGATTATTAGATGGTTACTTTTATTACAGCAATTTGATCTAACTAATGTTGATAAGCCTCGTAAGGAAAATGTTGTTGCAAATCTTTTGTCCATATTAACTTTGCCTACAAGTGAGGAGGGAATGGTTGATGGTTTGTTACTAGATGAGCACTTATTCATCATTTCAGTTCTCTCTTCATGGTTTGCTGACATAGCAAACGATTTGGTATCTGTAGAGTTCCCACCGAATTTGTCCTCCAAAGAGAAAAGAAATATTGCAAGGAAGAGTTCCCCCTTCACTTATATTGGGGGCAACCTCTTCAAGCTAGGCCCAGATCAAATTTTTCGAAGGTGTGTCAGGGAGGAGGAAGTATTTGACATCCCTCTGACATGTCATGATGGGCCTTGTGGAGGTCACTTTTCAAAAAAGAGGACATCATTTAAAGTGTTATAAGCTGGTTATTATTGGCCCACTCTTCATCAGGATGTGAAAATATATACTAGTCAGTGTGATCACTTCCAAAGGATGGGAAAGCCTACTCCAAGAGATGAAATGCCTCTGCAACCTCAAGTGACTTTCAAGCCATTTGACAAGTGGATCATGGAATTCATTGGACCTATTGACCCTCCTTCCAATCAAAAGTAGTATATTATTGTATGCACTGACTATCTAACTAAGTGGGTTGAAACTAAGGCAATCAAGGCAGCAAGAGAGGAGAAGGTGGTTGAGTTCTTAAGGTATAATGTATTTTACAAGTTTGGGTACCCTAGAGAACTGGTCACTGATCAAGGTAGACAATTTACCTCTAACGTGATTGAAGACTTGCTAATCCAGCACAAGATCAAGGGTAGAACCTCCACTCCCTATCACCCACAAGCTAATGGGTAAGTGGAGGCGACCAACAGAGCACTGGAGGGATTCCTAACCAAAGTGATTAGCAGCGGCAAGAAATATTGGGTAGATAGGCTAGTTGAGGTCACCTGGGCCTATAATACCACCTGGAAGACCACCACTGGATTCACAACCTATGAGTTGGTCTATCGAAAAAATTCCCTATTGTCCATTATATTTGAGTATAATACATTGAGGGTGGCAGCCCAACTAGATCTAGAATTTAGTAGTGCACAAAAAAAGAGATTGCTCAAGTTGAATGATTTAGATGAGTTCAAAATGCAGGCCCTCCTTCACACAGAAGTAACTCAAATTTAGAGGAAGATCTGGCATGATAAGAACATCAAGGATAAGAAATTTCAAGAAGGTGATTAGGTTTTGTTATATGATTCCAAATATAAATACTTTAAGGGAAAATTAAGGACAAGATGGTTAGGGCCTTATGTTATAGAGAGATGTTATGATAATGGTTTAGTGCAGATTAGAACCATAGATGCAGAGGCCATTCCTTTACTTGTTAATGGGCATAGATTGAGAATTTACAAAAGGCCATTTTCAAAGAAAGAGTTCATCGATGGTATCAATAGAAAATTGATGGTGGTGGAGCAAGCCTCAGCTCCTACCTCATCAAGTCGCTAAGAAAAAAAAAAATAATAATAAGGAGACTCAGGTAAAAACCTCCATGAGGTGCCTGAGTCCCACTATTGGGTTGAAAACCTCTTGGGGAAGCCTAATGGTGTCAAAAAATCAAAATAAAAATAATAAAAAAGAGAAATAAAAATATCTCTGGGTGAAACCCTCTTGGAGGCAAACTAGTTGTTTAAAAAAAAAAAAAACCATGAAAAATTGTTTGCAAGTCAACAAGAGGACGATCAAAGAGAAAAGGAGAATCAAAAGGGGACCTATTCCACTCATATTTTTATTTTAATATCCTTCATCATTCCACCATTCCTTTCATTTGTTTCACTGATTTGCCTCAGTTTGCAAGGGTACTGTGTTTTCTACAGGATCCCCTGAAAACCTACAAGATGATCACGTAGGAAGTACAGTGGCTTGGGAATCCTACAAGAAGTAACCCTAGGCAAGGAAATGAGCTACCCATGTCAAAACATTAAAATCCCTACATCACCACTTCATTACCATACCTCTCTCCACCTTGATCACCCCTACATTCATCATTAAAAAAATTAGTTTTCAAAAAAATTACAGTCTTCGAGAAAAAACACAAAGAAAAAAGATGAGACAGAGAGAAAAGGAGAACAACACCTAAAGGTTATTTCTCATTATTCACACACCCCTAGACCTCCTCTCTATCCATGGTCATCATCATCAGGTCCTAGTAGTAGAAATGATTAAAACTTTTGAGGGAGAAGCAGCTACAAGACATCATCTAGGAAATCCTATAGCAGCGTATCCCATAGGACAATAAAATAAAACAAAAATAAAAAGAAGGGGAGATCACATGCAACTAACATACAAAAAAAACCTCATTTCTTCAAAAAACTAAAGCAAGGTATTGTTCTCCCACTTATGAATTATCAAAATATGTCGCTAGCATCTTAGCACCGCTAGTTGGAAAAACCAGCTCTTACATTAAAGATTCCAATCAATTTGTCAAATTCATTAAAGATACAAAATTAGACCCAGAAGACAAAATTGTCAGTTTTGACGTAGTCCAACTCTTCACCAAGATACCCCTAGATGAAGCTATACAAGTAATTAAAGATGTGGAAGACCCCCAAACTGCAAAATTAGCTGAGGTGTGTCTTCGCTCTACCTTCTTCTCCTTCCAACGTGAGATATTTTAACACCCTCGAAACCTTAATAGAGATGGAGGCTTGAAAATTAGTAAAAACTGGAATCCTCTGCTCTCCCCCATTGAATAAGCTTTCCCTTCCCCTTCCTCCCCTTCCTCCCCTCTTCGGTCCCCCTTCCTCCCCTCTTCTTTCCCTGTCAAGCTTTCCCTAGCCCATCCTAACACCATATGTCTATAAGAATTCTGACCCTTACATCTAGTTGGTTCTTTAATAAACAATAATATTAAGTTGCTTAATAAAAATCAGACCTTCTCCCTTAACCTAAAGCCCTTACAAACCTTTGAAAAAGAA
>APFE030308416.1:0-18895 GCA_000404065.3 Pinus taeda | reverse complement strand
TTCTTGTGCACCAATACTACTGGAGAAGAGAAATAACTTTGACTTGGTTGAATTATACCAGCCTCTAGCATTTCTGCAACCATACATTCAATTTCACTCTTTTCGACATAGGGATATCTGTACAGCCTGATGTTCGGAGGAACACTTCCTGTAATCAGATGAATAGCATGATCATGATCACGCATAGGTGGGAGACCTTTGGGAGTCTCAAATACCTTGGAATGATTGTCCAAGATGTTTTGGAGATCTGGAGAAATAGATGATTCCGATGTGGAAACATCTAGCGAACATAATTGTGCAATTACACCTCTTTGTTCCTTTTTTAGAAGCTTTGTCATACCATTAGAGCTGATTATCTTTCATGGTTTCCTTGTAATACCCCTTAATTCAACTTCCTTTCCTTCCACATAAAATTTCATGAAAGGTTCTTGAAAATTGAAAACTATTGTACCCAAGGATTGTAGCCATTGGACTCCTAGTACAACACTAGCACCTCCCATTAGAATGGAAAGCATTGGGCCAATCAATACATATTCTCCCATGGATAGCTTGATACTATGGCACTTTCGAGAGCAATTTATTGTTCCTCCATTTGCAACCATCACTTGACACTCTGGTGCTGGATATAAGAAGCAATTCAATTCTTTTGCTACCTTACAATGAATAAATTTGTGGGTACTTCCTGAATCAATCAACACTATTACCTTTTTCTTCTTGATTTGTCCTTCTATCTTGATGGTTTGAGGAGTGGTAATTCCCGCCAATGCATTACAAAATATGGTCAGATTCATTTGTTCTTCATCTATGCTTTGTTCCTGGAGTATATCCTCTTCTTTTGACATTTCTTGCTCCTTTTCTTCTTCCTCTTCACAATCTATGTAGAATAATTTCTTCTCAGCACACTTATGACCTTTAGTGTATTTACTATGACAACTGTAACAAAGCCCTTTTGCTCTTTTTTCTTCCAATTGTTGTGGTGTCAACCTTATAGGTTGTGGAAGGCTAGGCACAACACTTCTGTCTTTATAGTTGTGAGTGGTATGTCTTGGTTGCATAATTTTGCTTTCCATTTTTCTTGCTAACCTGAATGCCTTCTCTAATGAATCAGGTTCCCAAAGGTGAACATCATGTTAGATATTATCCTTTAAAGACCCTATGAACACATCAATCCTATGCTCCTCTGGAATATTTTTTACCCTTATGTTCAATTTTTGGAACTCCTCAATGTGCTCCATTATTGAACCCTTTTGTTTGAGATTTATCAATTATCTAAAAGAAGCGTTTCTTTTTGTATCCTCATAATGTGTTGTCAATTCTTCCCTAAAAATTGCCCAAGTTATAATTTGTTTACAAGAGCAAAGCCATTGGCACCATACAAACTAATTTGGTTCCATATATAAAGTTGCAATACATGCCTTTTGTGTGTTTTGCAGATTATTGAGATCGAAAAATTGCTCCATCTACAATATCCATGTTGCAGGATCCTTGCCATCAAACTTCCTCATATCGATTTTTGGAATACGGTGGCACTTCGATCCAACATTAGAGTCTATGAAATAATGATTACCATTTCTTTTGTTATCATCATGAGTTTCCTTCACTATCCTTTCACCATTAGTAAGCATTTCTTGTAGAAGCTTTCTCAAATCTGTCTTCAAATATTCCATGCCTATCTTCAAACCTGTCTTCAAATCTATCTTCAAATCTTCCATGCCTATCTTCAAACCTGTCTTCAAATCTATCTTCAAATTGTCCATCTTAGCTTCTACATCATTAATCTTAGCTTCTACACCTTTCTTTAAACAATCCATCTTAGCTTCTATGCCTTTTTAAAACCATCCATCTTGGCTTCTACATCTTTCTTTAAACCATCCATCTTAGATTCTATTACGTTTTGTGCAAGTGACACTTGTTGCACTTGGTCTCGTAATTTTGATATATCATGTTGTATTTCTTCCTCTTCTTCATGAGTCATGCTAGAGATTTTAGGTTGCTTACTAGGTGTTTCATTTCTTTCCTCGAGGCATCAATTACCGATAATAATTCTTTACTATGCCCTTTGAATTCCTTCAAACTATTTTTTCAAACCAAGCTTATGCAAAAATTTAAAAAAAACTACACCTTTTTTCACTTTGTAGGAGCTTGATATTGAATTTGATGTATCTTTGTAATTTCGAATCATCCAGTTTCGAAATTGTGATTTGTGGTAGCCCTCTGCATCCTCTTTCTAATGCCACCAGTCTGATCCAAATTGGATTCTCCGGGGAAGAGTTATGCCAAATCTCCCACAGTGACCTGATTATAAACTAGTTCAGTAGAGTGAAGTTGTATGACGTGCCATGAGTCACCTGTTTTGACCTTTGGCTCTAACAAATATATAAAAGAAACTACAGTCTATCCTCTTTTTGTACCTTCATATGAAATTTCAATCTGATGCTCAAAGAAAAAGTTATGACGATTTTCCCCAGGTCACCTGTTTGGAATGTAATTCAGGAGTCTGCACAAAGACCAACTTCCTCAGATCATATCTCCGCAAATATAGTGCAAAAAGCTCTTAAATTCGGAGCCAAGGTTCAATATGATTTCGTCTCAAATTGGATTTGCTTTTAGCTTCTGAAACATTGCAGAAAAAATGTTATAGTGAAAACACCGCGATGACCTATTTGGAGCAGCGAAACCCTAGAATCCAAAGCTCTGATACCAAATGTTATGAAACCAGCTCACAAAAAGATAGAAAAGATAGTTGAACGCCTTAAAATTCAACCTCTTTGAGGGGGAAACCTTCTTTACATTATACAAATGAACAATTCTTGGATGATTCAAATTACAAAACCTTCTTTCTATATATAGGAGTCTAAGGAGACAGAATATAACCAAGCCGACCTAACAATAATAATATAAAGCCGCAAAAATAACAATAGAGGGATTCTATGGGGCACAATAATAACAATATGGGGACAATAGGGGCACAACAATATTAATAAGGGATACAACTACAATAGTAATGGTGTAATCACTAGTATTATAAGGACTTAACAGTTGATAAGTTGATAAAGGCTGCCCATTTCATTGTCATGCAAGCTACATATAAAGCTACATAAGTGGCTAATGCATTTTTGAAGGGAATTTTTAAGTTGCATGGTATACCCAAGGTAGTTATTTCTGATAGATATCCAAAGTTTACTTCAAACTTTTAGAGGTCATTGTTTACTGGATTAGGCACACAATTAAACTCAAATACCACATACCATCCAAAAATAGATGTGAAAGCTGAAGGTGTGAATCAAATTCTTGAATATATGTTGCATATGTATTGTATGAATCAACTTACTAAGTGGGATGATTATCTACACTTGGTAGAATTCACTTATAATAATGGATTTGAGTCCTTGTTAAAAATGAGCCCCTTTGAGGCTCTATATGGGAGGAGATGCCATGTAGCAATATGTTGGAGTCAAATTAAAGATAAAATGGTACTATTACCCTAATTACTGCAAGAATGGAGCAAATGGTAAAGAAAATCAAATAGAACTTGAAGAAGGCACAAGATAGAGAGAATATGTATGAAAATTTGAAAAGAACTCCCATGAATTCCAAGTGGGAGAGCATGATAATCTGAAAGTAAAGCCCAAGAAGAGTTCCCTAAAATCAGGGAGTTGTTTTAAATTGGTTCCTTGATATTGTAGGAACTATGATGTAATGGCTCGAGCTGGGCCAGTGACTTGTCAATTAGCTTTACTAGCTTATATTAACGCTCATAATGTGTTTCATGTGTCATTATTAAAGAAAGATATATATCTGATCCTAATCATGTAATTATTGAAATGATCCTAATCAAGTAATTATTGAAATGTTGTATAAGTCGAACCAGAAAAAGAATTCTAGGTTGAGCTCATATAGAATTTGGACCAAAGGGAAACTACTATTTGCAAAAGAGCCATTTCTCAAGTCAAAGTGCAATGGGAAGCACTTTGGGCTGGAGGAGGCCACTTGGAAATTGGAAGAAGAAATGAAAGAGGCTTTTCCAATGCTATTACAAAGAATAATGGAATATGAAGAACCGAGGATGGTGTCACTTTTTAGGGGAGGGTAGATGTAAAACCCCTCGATAATTACTTATGAACTTTTACTATTTTACTATGATAGGAAAAGATTAATAGTTTATCAATGACTACGTGATGTAAATATTTTATATTTTGTTGAAAGTTATTTTTTTTTGTCATTCCATTCTTGAAAATATGTTAAGGGATGTTGGGTGGAACTTAACTCACACCTCTCAGGGAATAGTTGGAATTAGTTACACTCCAAGAAAGGGGAAGGAAAAAAAGAGAGGAAATTTTAATGCTCTTGGTAGAGTATGGATGGAAAAATGAAAGAGATAGACCAAAGAAAAAAAGTAATCGTTGGAGACAAATGCCAATAAATTGGTTGTATGTAGGAATAAATTGTGGGAAATAAATACAATTGTTCTTATTTATCACCAGTGGGATAAAAATATTGGTTGGAACCTAAGAAAAATAAGAATGTTGATATGTAGGAGTTTAGGGGTTAATACCCTGTAAATATTTTTTAAAAATTATTCTTTGATAGTGTGGATTAGAGTTTCGGGGTAGCTAGATCTAAGATCTAGCTTACGATTCATACGACAGTGAAAGCCCATATTAGACTTTCAGGAAGGACCAGATAAGTATTTATTAGTTGAGAATAATCTCTCGAAAATTTTTTCAAATAGAAAATAATTTGAACTAGATGTTGAATTAGTACTTTTGAAAACTATTCAGGAAAATTGTATATAAAGAAGGAACTATACTTTATATACACATTTGACTCTATGGATGGATATTACATGTAATATTAACTTGTAACAAGTTTAGTGGTAAGCCTGGAGAATAACAAGGTAGGTAAGGTAAGGCTTATCGAAAAAACTTTGGAGGTAAATAGTTTCATATAAGAGTTACTATAATTGTTTTATTTTAGAGAAAAAAAAGGAAAGAGAAAGTTAAAGTATTGCATCCATCCATATTCTTATTTTAATCACCCACAATAAGGAAAATGTAAAATAGAAAAGTGTACATTTAGGAAAATATATACATATATATTACATCTATAGTAGTTACCTAAATAAGTGTTAGGGTTTGAGTTAGGTTAGTTACTGAGGTTAGATGAACCAATTGAATATTCATCGACTAGAGAGGGTATCGGTCTTAGAGTCTAGAAGATATGTTTAAAGGAAGAAGGTAGAAGGTAGGCTTCCGGGATAAGCCATGCCTTCTTCTATAGACTATTATGCCAAAATACAAATATTTTTAGAAATGCACAATGTCTTACTACCAACCCATATATCTTCATTACAATGGAAGTATACAAAGGAGGATAGATAATAGTGTTGTAGAAAGGAAACAATTAAAGAATGAAGGAGGAAGGTTTATTTAAAAAACAATCATTTTTCATTTATCGATAAATTAACATAAGACTCTATACATGTAAATGAAAGGAACTATTTACTCTTTCAGTTACTACATGGAATTGAAGTATAACAGAAAAGTTCACATATTAATGATGACAGTAAAACAAAATATAACCGAAAGGATTTATTCTTAATAAAAAAGATGATTTTCCCATGTATGAGAAAAAATGTTTCAATAGTTAGTCAACCATAATGTTCAGGCCAAGAGGAAAGGCCAATATCATAATATGCCCAGGCAACTAAAAATATAGTGTGGCACACTGAAATGGAGTTTCAAAATTATACAACCATCATGCAAGTAAAGCACTAGTACTAGTCTTTTTTCGAGAGCAGAATTTTGTAAGGCCAAATGGATGAATTTATATATAGAATAAAATATGTTTATGTATTGAGAAATTAAGTCGAAAGGGCTCTATAAAGCAAACAAATGTGCAGGCAAGAGTATAAACCCCTTAATGTGCAACTCTAGGAGTAGGTTTTAGCTTCAGAACCAAAACCCTAGATTAAGTTGACAAAAAAAAACATGGACAACAGTCGACCGAGAAGAGTTACCCTTGAAAAGTTAGCTTATTTTGGTATCTATTTAGTTCCATAAAGGAGCTAACTTCCAGACCCACTGAAGAAAAAAAAATAGTTTGTTAGAAACGAAGAAGTGCTCAATTGGAAACTAAAATAAAGAAAAATTACATTGCAATGGTTTTTATAAAAATATGTCACTTTCATAAGAAGAATCCCGGGATCGAATTTTAGCACCTGTAGTCATAATATAGAACCAAGGTTATTGCTAAAACTTGAATTTAAAGACATAATAAATAATAGAGTAAGTGACGAGAAGGGAAGAATTAATACCTATGCTATCCTTTCCTTGGCACCAAAAAAACCCTTGGTTATAGCTGCAAACATAACATGAATGAAATTTAAACCTTGAGTTTCACCTAAGGAATAGAGTTATCAACTAAAAAAAAATACTAACTAGTCAGTGGCCAAAAAATTATTGGTGAAAATGAGACAATGTAACAAACCATAACCTAAGAAGAAAGAACATTAGTATGAAGGATTTTCAAAGACCCTGTAGCATTAGAAAATCCAACACTCGTAGAGATAATACATATCCAATTGTTACAGGTGAGATGAGGTTGCAAAGATCACGGTGGAAAAAATAGAGAGTAAATGAGGGTGGTGTGGTATCATGGGAGAGGGTAGTTACCCCATAACTGAACCCAGAACCTCATCATCGCCAATTCAAGTCAAATTCATCCAAACTGTCATTGTCAAGACATATCAACTGGAAAAAATCTATGATACATGCACAAAAACCACATGCCATACAACTCGCATTCTCTAGAGCGTTTGGAAATATTAACCATGAGAACCATTAACAGTAAAGTAGAGAAGAGCACCGTACATACAACAAAACTAATCTAAGTCAAGGAATGATTTGAATTTAATATAAGTCCTCATAAGAGAAGTGAAAGTAACAATTAGAACTTCCAATGATTTTTGAGTTATCATATAATGGATATAAAGTTATATTTATAATCTTTTCTTAAACAAATTAAAGATTTCCATAATCTCCAAATCATTCAAGCTATGATGAATGTCTCTCCAAGGGGAAGGGTTTGATTTCTCTATGTAAAATTGTGGTAACACAACGTGCCCAGTGGGGTACTTGTATATATAATCATGACATACATTATTATGTGAACTAAAGAAACTCACAAATTTATGGAATATATCTATATATATATATATATAGACATACATATGATTGGCCAAAAATCAAAATATGACTTGAATAGTATAGTTTGGTATGTGAATATTCTAAGTTAAATGAACAATTAAGTATGACTGGTCTAACGCTTTTCAAAACGTTTTGTTTTAAATCGGATGAGCTCATCAATACTTATCATTTCTATACTTTTGAAATAAGAGAAATGTATATACATATGTTGACCTTGAGTTGTAATAGGCTTTAAGAGAGTATATATATATATATATATAGTCCAAGTGTGTTGATATACATTATTTTACAGTTTTCTTTTGAGAGAGAGGTTATATTTGGCTATTGTAACCACCCAATACCACATTCTCTTGATTTTACAATCTCTCCAAGGTAAACATGAGCTAAATGCTACTATGACATGAACCTACCTCCAAGTTCCAGTTATTTAAGTGGGGTCTACTAACTGAAAAATTATTGTCATCCATGGGGACTTCACTAGGGGAGAAATATCATACAACAGGCATTCATATTGAGGGATATATGTTGGTGAAAAAATTACATAATATATTGGGGGATATATAGGGGGTAAAGGTTTTTTATATTGGTATATATAAAACATGAAGCTCAGAGATAATGAAAAAATATAAAAGGGTATAAAAATTCTAATAAAAGTTTATACCTACTATATCTATTGAAAATAGGGGTTTTTTTAATATTGGGAAGGTGTATTGGGTTCGTATTTATGGGGGTTAAATAATATGTTTTTTAGAGGTATTTTCCAATATGTATTCAAATTAGGGGTATTGTTTAGTATGCTACAAAAACATTTGATATGTTAGAGGATGATTGAGTGAATCTCCCTTGCTACCATCCCTAAGGGACCCAATATGACCGAGGTGTCTGACAACTAGCACTGGTGATCAATACCTGAGTCGAAGCTTATTTTTTTCAAGCTTTACACACCAAATACATGCATGACACAATGTGCATGTGGTTGGAAGGCTCCAAATGTGTACATGAGCCTTCCTGCATGCAGTTGCAACAAACGATTGTGAGTTTTGAGGGCGCAGTTATGAGATCAATGCTACTTTTTTAGGGCTAGCCTCTAGGCCACTTCCCAAAACAACCCAAAACTTCCCAGAACTATGTCAAAGCTAATAATAAGTCTATACAAATAATACTATGCCTAGATCTATCCAAAAACATTTTAGTAATATGATAGACATTTCATGATTCTTATATTAAACATAGAAGCTACAAGTCATGAATAGACATCTAATCATGATCTTCTTAACTTCATCAGAGAATCACTACCCTCTCAAACTAGCTTCAACAACACTTGTTAGACCATTCATACATTAACTATTCAATAACCTATCAAAACATGAAAAATATCTATAGTAAGGGCGCATCATTCAAGCAAGCATATAACCAACATACAACCAGAATAAAACCCATGAAAAACTAGCCATAAGATCAACACAATACCTAGCAAATGTTCCCATTTATCAAAATAGGAACATGATTCATATTAGCATATGCAAATGCCAACCAAGCAAGGGAATTCCACATACCACCTAACCATAGATTAGGATTAACGAAATCTCTCTTTCAACCAATCATCCCAGTGCCATATTCCAAGCATGAATGTGGGATCCTGTGGGTTAACAAAAAATAGAACCAACTAGGTCTTCCAAAGGTCAAACCACCTCAATCCTCAGGCATAGTGATATCACTTCAGATGGTAAAGAAATCACTGATACCAAAACAAGCTTGGATGGATCTAACTTCCTCCACCATCTCTAGAAGATTTTTCTTGTCTCCACCCATTTGTCAAGAGGTCCAAGAGAAATCCCATCTCTGCCTTAACCCATGGAATTTTTTTGAGACCACCTCAAATGAGATCTAAGTCTATCAACCATCCAAAGATTAATCAAAATATAGAACACACTACATCGTGGCTATCCATTAAATGGAAAGGAAAGGTTGAAAACATTGTCAACATAGGCAAACCCCATGCCAATGACAATAAAATAGCCAAATGACTAGATGCATGTACCATTCATTCAAATTCTCGCAAGGAATTCACACATACAACCTATTACTTGCAATGTCTTCTTAGTGTAGCATCTCTTCCAAATTTTCCTTGTTCTCCCTCACTTTCCTCTACTTGTCCTTTGCTTGCTTCCTTGATTGTGTCTAAGTGCTTCCTCTCTCTTCTCGTAGAGCCTTGCTTCTGAAAATGATCAAAACATATCAATTGTTTCTCTAATTCCCTTTTATTAATGATGTCCCATTTTCTCTATCCTTTCCCTTAATTTTCTCTGTAATTTCCCTTGGATGAATATTTGTGTCTCATCACCTTCCTTTTCTCCTATTTTCCTTTATTTCCTTAATTAAATGATAATTATTTTCTCTTTGCATTTTTCAATTCCATTGCCAATTTCCATAGCCATTAATAAACCACAAGTGATGCCTGCTATAATGCTTTCCCACCATTCAGCTTTGAATACATGTCCCATGACCTTGGCGTTATTTTATTTGCATGGAAAATCAACTAGTGGATGTTACAAACCCATCGCCCTTTCGGGACCACCATCCTTGTTTTTCTATGAAGCTTATGACTAACAAAGCATACTACTTCTGGACCTTTATAACATAACTCGATGAAGTATTTACAATATACCAAAAACATTTTCTCTAGTAGAAAATAAGGAAGGATATAAATCCCACATCTCATCTAACATATCCCATGTAGCTTCATAAGGCCCAAAGTGGTTCCACTGCACTTGAATTTTATCTATTGATCGATTTTAAAGCATTAGCTATTTCCACTACAAAATGCATTGTGGATACAGATAGAACTCTCCCTATAGTTACACCTATAATATATACCAATCAATTACATGATAAATATCTTAGACATATTGCTTGAGCAATGAAACATGGAAAACATCATGGACTTTCACTGTCAGCAACAATGCAAGTCTGTAGGCCACTAGTCCATTTCTCTCAAGGATCTCCAAAGGTCCACAACATCGAGGTGCCCACTTGGAACTTGACCCAACCCTCAAGGTGCTCCTCTTGGGCTTGATGTGTAAGTACACATGCTCTCCAATATGAAACTCTTTGAATGATCTATGTTTATCCACATAAATATTCTGCCTATCACATGTTTCCTTTAAATTCCATTTAATAATCTGCATCTCCTACTCCATGCTAACCAACATATCTAGTCCAATTAGAACCTTGTTCACTATAATACTCCAACTGGTAGAGTATTACAACTCTGCTTGTAGAGACCCTCAAATGGGCTCATATTCAAGAACTCCTAGTACTCATTATTATATCTTAACTCTATCAGTGGAAGATAATCCTCCCACTTCCTCTACTAATGCATGACATAAATCCTCAACATATCATCAACTATATTGTTAACCCTCTTTGTTTGTCTATCTGTCGGCAGATGATAAGTTGTACTGAAATCAAACTCTATCCCCTAGCCTGCAAACAATTACTTCCAAAACTTGGAAGTGAATTTGGGATATCTATTTGATATTATCTTATTGGGAACTCCATGCAACCTCACTATCCTCCTGATGAATATTGAAGCTACCTCACTAGCTGAATTAGAAGACTTCACTATAATGAAGTGAGCTACCTTGCTCAGCCTATCAAGAACAACCATGATGGAATCATGTTGTCTCGATGTCCCCTAAAATCCTATAATGAAGTCCATGGAAATAAACTCTCATTTCCATTTTAGAATATGAATACACTGCAACAAACTAGATGGATGCTTACAATCTACTTTCACCTACTAATAATCCAAACATCTTGAAACAAACGTAATCACTTCCTTCTTCAAATTCATCCAATAATTTAACTTCTTAACAAATGTAAAAATCTTCTAGTATCCCAGGTGGCCTAAATATGGCTTGACATGAAACTCCCTCAATATGAGCTTCTTCAACTCAGTTCTATTTGGCACATAAATCATGTTTCTGAATCTCATGAAGCCACATATGGTGAGGTGATACTCCTCATCTCTATCGTCTTTACCCTGCTGCTACAATCCCTACTTTAGTTGTTGATATGTCTTACCATGCAACCCTTCATGCAAAATCTTGTCTTATAAATATGGCACATAAAAGCTCATAATTGAAATGTGATTTACCTACACCCTCCTACTTAGAGCATCCGTAAATTTGTTTTCCTTTCCCTTAATGCACTTGATCTCAAAATCAAACTCATTGAGGGTAGCGAACAATCTAGATTGTCTAGAATTCAAATTAGGTTGGTCAAGCAAATACATCAAACCACTATGACCACTCATTAGAACAAACCTTCTTCTAAGGAGATAATGTTTCCACATCTTCAATGCATGAACGATAGCTGCCAACTCAAGATCATGTGTGACATATTGTTGCTCGTGCTCATTTAATTTCATTGATTCATAGAGAACCACATGTATATCCACAATCATGACTCCACCAAGTCCTTCCTTGAAACTACCTGTATAAACCACAAACTCCTTATCAAGATATAAAATATTAAAAAATGGAGCATCTGTAAGAAAATTATTCAACTATCAAAACCTGTTGCATACTCCTTAGCCCATTCAAACTTCCTTCCTTTTCTCTATAAATATGTAATAGGATAGTTAATATTTTATAAGTTCCTGATGAACCTCCTATAATAAACTGCTAATCCCATGAATGATTTGACCTCATCCACATTCCTAGGAGTTGGCCAGTACATGATAACTTTAATCTTTTAAGGATCCACTGTTATCCCTTCCTTGGAAACAACATGTCTCAAGTAATGAATCTGACACTGAAAGAAACAACACTTAATGAGCTTATCATACAATTGATGCTCTCTCAACAATCTGAACACTACTGCTAGGTGCTCCACATGATCTTCCTCATTCTTGGAATATACCAATATATCATCAACAAAGTCTATCACAAACTTATGCTGATAAGGGCACAACACATTATTTATCAAACACATGGAGGTGGCTGGCATATTAGTAAGACCAAGAGGAACCACCAAAAACTTATAATGCCCATACCTTGTGTGGAATGTAGCCTTGTACATGTCTTCTTGTTTGATGCACACCTGATGACATCCTAATATGAGATCAATATTTAAGAATATTGTTTCTCATTTCAGTTGATAAAACAAGTTATGAATCTGCGACAACGGATACCTATTCTTAATGGTTATATTTTTCAGTTCCCTGTAATCAATGTACAGTCTAAAAGTAACATCCTTCTTCCTTACAAACAACATTGGTGCACCCCAAGGAGATATTCTTGGCCTTATATATATCCCTTATCAAGCATTTATTTAAGCTACAACTTCAATAACACCAACTCTGGAGTGCTCATCCTATAAGGTACCTTATATGTTGGTGATTCTCCTAGCATCAAATTAATAGAGAAATCCACTTCCCTATGAGGGAATAGCTATCGAATCTCTAGAGAAAAAACATCCTAAAACTACTCCAAAATAAGATACCTCTTAAAAACTTCCTTATCATCAATGTCCTTCCCTTTGGAAACATGAACTGTAAACAACAAACATCCTTTCCTATGATTGATCTTTGTTTGCATAGCTATAACCATTCTCACTGATTTGGAATTCTTCTTTGCCTACAAGATTCTCCCTTCCCCATTTTCGCGTAGGCACTTAATAGCCTTGAAATAGTAGCCCACTTTAGTTTTGTGGATGAATAGAGATTCTATGCCCAAAAGTGTACTATATGAACCCAAAGGAAACACATTTAGATGTGTTGATGTAGGCATACCATTAATCTCAAATGCACAAGGTATCACCATATGATGAACTCTTCTCTTGGTCCCTGTAACCAATTTCACAAACACATATTTTTCTCATGTGCTCATCATCTGTCATGGAACCTATATTCAACTCATAGAAATCCTTCGCCCTTTCATCATAATATCTTTCATACATGTAATTCTTCTTCAAGAGTCCTTTAAACTCATCCCAAATTATCTAATCTTCTCTAATGCCTCTACCATGCTTTACATCTTCCCACAAAATATTCTTTTCCCTTGGGACTGAATGTAGCTATACTAACTTTCATGTTCTTTAAATAATCATGCAATCTGAAAAACTTCTTCATCCGATTTATTCATATCTCCAGCAAAATTACGAGGTTTAGATTTCCTGAAATCGTCTAGAAAATATCCCTTCTCACTCCAATAATGATGATGATGGTGATGGTGACGATGTCTCTCCAAACCAAAGATAAAATAAAATACATGAGTGGTACCCCTCCTATTGGGTGTATCTAGATATCTCCCACCTCTTACTGTATTTTCCTTTCCCATCCTATGTATTCTTTAAGACCTGCTACCATATGCCCCATTAGTATTTGTCTCTTTCCTATATCCATTAATGTTCCCCAATTGTCTCTGCTTCTATAAATATGAAAGGATTTGAAGGATCACTACATTTACTTTTCCTTGATTTCCTAAGTCCTTGCAAGTTTTCCTATGCCTAAATCAACTTGTTATTATCTACCTTGCAACTTCTAACATCTCCCCTCAGAATCCTTAGTGTATCTGCTAGATCAAGATAATACTCTTCTCCTTTCTACTCAAATGACTTTTCCCATTCCACTGAATTCACATCAGGCTTGTACGGGGAGTCATGTGAACTGTAATCCACCATTCTACTCTTCACCTTTGGCCTTCTATTTCTTGCAAACATACCTTTTAGATAAACCAAATAGAAGACATAATCAAATATTACCTCAGTGTATTCAGGGGAGTGGTCACATTGCACAACCAACCATATTATAGCCGAATGATATAATTTATTATATATATATATAATATATATAATATTAATATATATATATATATATAATATCTATTATAAAGTATAAATATATAAATATGTATATATATGTTAATACATATATATCTCTTAGTCTATCTATCTACTATCTATCTATATATATTATATATAATAATATATTTATATATATATAAATATATATTATATATTATATAGTTATGTATATATCCATACAATACATACATACATACATACATCATATATATATGTATATGTATATATATTATATATATATATAGTGAAGAGGAGAGAGAAGAAGAGAGAGAGAAGAGAGAGAGAGAGAGAGAACCAACATATCAATATCATGATGCATGCATGATAATAAAACACAATTAAAATAATAACTACATTCATGATAACCACAACCACATGCATGTACCTCGAGGTCCAATAATGTAAACATTACTTTGATACCACTATGTGACACTAGTATCAAGGAAAGGTTTATAAGGAATGCAACTTTGTTGATAGCACCATGTAACCACCCCATCACACATTTACCAACTTTTATAAGCTCTCTAGGGTAAATATGAGTTGAGTGTTACAATGGTATGACTCAATCTCCAAGTCCAAGTTATGGAATTGTGGTATACTAACCTAAAACTTGTTGCCATCCCTTAGGGACCCCAAATCACCCAGGTGTCTAACAACCACCACTAGTGATCAATCCCTAAAATGGAACTTCCTTTTCATAGGATTTATACCCTAACTGAAGGCTTGACACACTTTGCATACAATTTGAAGGCTCCAACCACATGCATGAGCCTTTCTCCGTGTGGTTGCAATCGAAATTGCTAGTTTTGAGGGTGTAGTTGTGAGATCAATGCCACGTTTTCAGGGCTATCTATAGACCACTACCCATAACAACCCAAAACTATGTCAAAGCTGATAATAAATTTATACACACAATACTAAGGCTATATCATTTCCGAAACATGATGGTCACATGATAAACATTTCATCAAACCTATAGTAAACATCTAATCTACATGTCATGAATGTATATTTGATCATGATCTTATTAACTTCATCATATAAACATCATGAAGTCTCAATTCCCTCTCAAGCTAGTTGCAACAACACTTGTTAATGCATTCATGCATTAATGATCAATAACTTATCGAATCATGAACATGGTCCATAGCAACAATACATTATTTAACCAAGCCTATAACTAGCATATAGCGAGAATAAAATATATGAGAAACCAACCATAAGGTCAACACAATGTTATGAAACTATCTTACAAAAATATAGAAAAGAAGGATCAATGCCTTAGAAATCAGCCTCTTCGAGGGGGAAACCTCCTTTACATTACACAAATGAATAGTTCTTCGATGATACAAATGACAAAACCTCCTTTCTATATATAGGAGTATAAGGGGTCACAATATAATCAAAGACATCATAAAAATAATAATATAAGGGAAGAATAATAACATTAGTGGGCTTCTATGGTGCACAATAATAAAAATATGGGGAGAATAGGGGTAGAACAATAACAATAATGGCTACAATGACAATAGTAATGGGGGATCACTAGTATTATAGGTACCTTATATGCCCCTCTCCTTCAAAAAAGTTTTGTCCTTAATTCTTGAGTAGTTCTGGATGCTTTTGTATAAAGTTCTCATCCTCTGATTTGGAATCTTCAGCAGGTAAGTTTTTCCACTTGACAATATACTTCGAAATTGATCAATTTCGTAGCTATCAAGTTCTTGTTTCTGTGATTGCTTGAAGTTCCAATATGATTTTTTCTTCCTCATCAAGTTATTGAAATATTGTTTGAACTAATAGCTTGTCACCAATAACCTTGTTTAAGCATGAAATATGGAAAACTGGGTGCACTCGGGAAGCCGCAGGAAACTCCAATTTGTATGCCATAGTACCCATATTTTGCAACACCTTGTACGAACCATAATAATTTGGTGATAATTTATTATACTTCTTAGCTTGCTTGGGGAACATTCATTTATATGGTTGTAGTCGTAGAAATACCCAGTCACCTATATCAAAACTTCTTTCGTTGCATTGTTGATTTGCCTTTTGTTTCATTCTATTATGTGCCAAAGTTAGGTTATCCATTAAGAGTTGGAGAATTTGTTGTTGATGCTCGATGTGATCTTCCACTGCTTGAAACTTAAAATTTTCTCTTGAATATGATGTGATTGACTATGGGTGATATCCATAAAGTGCCATAAATGGGGTCATTTTTTTCTGCAGTATGGAAGGAAGTGTTATATCAACATTCAGCCAAAGGCAACCATTTGACGCATTGTGTTTGTTTATACGATACAAAGCAACGAAGATATCCTTCCAAACATTTGTTTTCTATCTCAGTTTTCCCATCAGATTGAGGATGATAAGGTGATCTATGAGCTAACTAAGTACCAAGACAAGAAAATAATGATGTCAAAAAATTTCTAGTGAAAATGGGATCTCTTTTGCTTACAATAATCTTTGGGTCCCGTGTAGCTTTTGAATTGTTTCCATAAATATAGTAGAAACTGTAGTAGACTAAAATGGATGCGATAATGCACAAAAGTGTGCATACTTGGTAAGTCTATCAACTACCACCATGATGACACTCTTTCCTTCAGACTTGGGTAAACCAGTGATAAAATCCATTGAAACCTGCCCCCAATGTTAACTTGGAATGGATAAAGGTTGTAATAGACACGAGGTCTTAATTGTTTCAAATTTATTTTGTTGGTAAACCAAACATTCCACCACAAACTTTTGAATATCAGATTTAAGGCCATCCCAAAAAAATTCCTTCTTAACCCTGTGGTAAGCTTTTTAAAATCTCGAGTGCCCTCCTAAGGGAGAGTTATGCAATTCCATAAGAATATTTTGTTTGAGTTGCGAATTCTGACATAGGTATAAGCGGTATTTGTACCATAACAAATAAATTTTCCAGCGAAATGTATTAGATGTAATGGGATCTTATAACTTTCGAATGAGTTCCCACAATTCTTCATCATTCTTCCATTCATCCCTTGCGTCATTTATCCAATATGGTTGGATAATAGAAATGGCACAAAACAGTACTTCCACATCCTCATACTTTCTTGAGAGTGCATCTCCCACAACATTTTGCTTCCCTTTTTTGTATATGATTTCAAAGTCATAACTCGACATCCTTGTGACCCATTTTTGTTGCTCTTCCAAATATAATATTTGTTCTAAAGAGTATTTAAGAATCATGATACATTTTTACCTTGAAGTGTCTTCCCATTAGGTAGGGCCGCCATTTCTTAAGTGCATGTAGTATTGCCAACATTTCCTTCTCATAAAAAGATTTGTGTAAATACTTTCCCTTGATTGGATGACTTTCAAAAGCAATGGGTCTTTCCTCTTGCATTAAAACAGAACTAATTCAATTTCCTGAGGCATCACATTCCACAATAAAGGTTTTTGTGAAGGCCAGCATAGCTAAGACGATGCTTGGCACATTGCGTCTTTAAGATATTCAGAGGACTTCGTTTCTTCTGGAGTCCATAAAAATGCATCTTTCTTCAATAATTTTGTTAGAGGTGTTGTTGTTAAACCTGAGAAATCCTCACAGATGCTTTATGGATGTGGGGATTTTACAATCATTAATGGCTTTAATTTTTCTAGGGTCTACCTTAACACCTTCATGAGATACAATATGACCCAAATATTCCACCTCTTGTAGTCCAAGGAAACATTTGGAGCTTTTTACATATAATTGTTTCTCTTGTAATAGTTTGAGCACACTGTTAACATCTTAAACATGATCCTTCCAATACTTTCTATAGATTAATATATCATCAAAAAGTACTAACACAAATTTTCTAAAGGAGGATTTGACAATGGAATTCATCAAACCTTGAAATGTAGAAGGTGCATTGGTAAGGCCAAAAGGCATGACCAAAAATCCATAATGACGCTCATCAGTTGTAAATGATGTTTTGAGAATTTCTTCAGTCTTCATTATGATTTGATGATATCCTGAATGAAAATCCAACTTGGTGAAGTAAATTGATCCATGCAATTCATCCAATAGTTCATCAATGATAGGAATGGGAAATTTGTCTTCAACAGTGAGCTTGTTGAGCTCCCTATAATCCAGAAAAATGCACCATGATCCATCCTTCCTGTGCCCCAATACTACTAGAGCAGAGAAAGAACTTTGAGTAGGTTGAATTATACCAGCCTCTAGCATTTTGGCAACCATATTTTCAATTTCACTCTTTGGGCATAGGAATATCTGTAAGGCCTGATGTTTGGAGGAAAACTTCCTGGAATCAAATGAATAACATGATCATGATCATGAATAGCTGGGAGACAATTGGGAGTCTTAAATAGCTTGGAATGATTGTCCAAGACTTTTTGGAGATATGAAGAAAAAGATGACTTAAATATGGGGACATTTAGCGAACATAATTATGCAATTACACCACGTTGTTCTTTGTTTAGAATAGTTTTGATTCCATTAGAGTTGATTATCTTTCATGATTTCCCTATGATACCTCTTAATTCAACTTCCTTTCCTTCTAAAGAAAATTTCATGAAAATTTCTTGAAAATTAAAAGCTATTGTACTCAAGGGTTGTAGGCATTGGATTCCTAGTACAACATCAACACCACTCATTGGAGTGGAAAGCATTGGGCTGTTCAATACATTTTCTCACATAGATAGCTTGATATTATGGCACTTTCTATAGAAATTTATGGCTCCTCCACTTGCAACCATCACTTGACACTCTGGTGCTAGATATAGGAATAAATTCAATTCCTTGGCTATCTTACAATGAATAAAATTATGGGTATTGCCCGAATCAATCA
>APFE030308415.1:196780-222489 GCA_000404065.3 Pinus taeda | reverse complement strand
GCTCCTTAAGGTATGGGATGCATGAACCCTCAAGGAGCGAACTTGCCACCTCAAGATTCCCTCTAGAAGCTTCCATAAATGACTCAAAGTGAGTTTTTAAGAATGTACTTGTGCCTTTTTAACTTTTATAGGGGTCCTCATCCATAACACAGATACAGAGCGGTCAAGTGCGCAGGGGACATGACCAATAGGTGTGGGACCGCAAGTAATGCTAAGAGAAAGTGCAGAACCAGAGTTTTAGAGATTTTTAAGGTCTTTCTCTAATTTTCAAGGCTTGATATGAAGAACTGAGGTTTAAGACTTGCAAAGGAGGAAGGTATGAGTGATGATAAACTCACACTAATTGCAAAATGTCAAGGTGACATTTTTGTGCAACACCATACTTGTGGAAGCATCATTTTTTGTGTGAGTCAAGGCCTCTCACTGTTATTATTACTTTGGGTAGTAAGTTATACAAAATACTAGAGGTAGCCCCACGTATTGCCATCTATTTGATCTTTGCTAAAAAATGCAGTGAGATCATCTCCTAGACCGGCAAATTTGTTTTATTATTTATCATTCTCAAAGGGGAAGATTGTGGCCACATCCATGGCACCCACAAAAGGTTCCACCATGCAACAAAAGTAGATGGATAAGGTCATGGAAGAATACATTGTTATATACATTTTTGGGCACTACAACCCCAATCATAAATGTCCATAAACTGAGGGATCCTAAGTCCCTAAAGGTGTTGCTTCACTGCCTAAAGGAACAAGGTCAGCTGATTACAACATCTCCCAGAAGTTCTCCACTAAAAACTGCTCAGAAATGGTCAAAATTGGACCATACTGAATGCCCAGTGCAGAGGGTGTGATGCATATCACCTTCCCAGTGTACAGGGTGCGATGCATATTGAATGGCCCCTCTGTAGGGTGTGATGGTCGGGAATGGATAAATGGCAGGGACAAATTGCGAGGTGGAAGATCATGGAATCTTCCAGAAGCTTCCCCTCTGACACTTGCCTCTCTATTTTTGACCAAGGATGAGTAAGAGATCATCATTCTCTAAGTGGAATCAGGAACTATCAGAGAGAGGACACTAATCAAGACCCCAGAACATGACTCACCTCCCTACAATCATCTATATATGGATCCCTCATCACAAAGATCCAAAGGTTGGAATCTTGTATCTTGTAGAGAAGTGCTGTTGGTTTTCTGGTGTAAACTTCATAGTGTTGGGTGATCTAAGCTTTACTTGAGGTGAATAAGGGCTTTCTTGCTGGAGGATGATGCTGGGTCAGAACATATGGTTGTAATCCTCTTGCTACATTTGATCTTAATAAAGCTATTCAAGTTTTCATCCATATTCTTGTATGTTTGCTTATATATGCATTTGTATGGTTAACACATATCTGGTCCTGTTTTATTTATGAATATAGATCTTTGTTCTTCAATAGTAGTATGTTTCTGTGATTCCACAGGTGCTCTTTGAAGCTGGGCAGAGGAAGAAGAAGCGACAAAGATCTATCAGGAAGGAGAGGAATCAAACAAGGAAATCAAGCGCAAGACCAAGGTTGGTCTCCTTTGTTCCACTCTTATCTATTTTCATAAAGGAAAATGAAAGTAGACTTAACTTGTTTGTTTCTAAGATAGCTACCAGTCTTAGTGGGAATAGTAGCATCCGGGTGGACACTATTCCCGGTAACATACATGGACATCTTCTACTCACCCACATAGATACCCTTGCACTATGACGTCAATCATTTGAGCGACCTAACTCCTGGAGCACCTCTACCCAATGGGATGATATATCACCACTCTATTATGGAGAATGAAGAGATCAAGGTGTAGATCTAGGAACTGCTATAAAAAGGGCACAACCAACCATGATCCTCACCTTGTGGGAGCCTATTTGTACTTTTGCAAAACAAGTATGGGACCTAGAGGCTTTGTGTTGGTTATCAGGCACTAAACAAATCAGTATTAGAAACGGGTATCCAATCCCATGGATTGATGACCTTCTTGTCCAGCTCAAGGGGGACAATTATTTCAGCAAGACTAATTTGAATTTTGGCTATCAATAGGTTCCAATTGAACCCATAGATGTATGGAAGGCCGCCATCAAATCTAAGGAAGGCCTTTTTAAATGGTTGGTCATGCCTTTTGGGTTGAAAAATTCCCCTATTACTTTTATGAGGTTTATGGATGTCATATTACATCCCTTTACCAACTCATTCATGGTTGTTTGTCTGGATGACATCCTCATCTTAAGCAATATTTGGGAAGACTACTTCCAACAGATTCGAAAATTCCTTCAAACTTTGTGTAAGCAAAAACTATGTACGAACTTGGAGAAATGCACCTTTGGCATGAGTCAAGTCCAATATTTGGGTTACATCATAGATGAGAAAGGTGTACATGTCGATCTAGCTAACATCCAAGTCATCCAGGATTGGTCAGTCCTAGTCAGTCTAATAGAGCTTCAAAAAACTTTGGTCGTTGTCGATTTTTGTCAGGGGTTTGTGTTTGGATTCCCCCATATCACTTGGCCATTGAGTCAAATTACCAAGGACAGAGCAAAAAGAAAAAATTTCCTAGTTTGAGTCCCAACAGAAGGCATTCAATGGACTAAAGCACCTCCTCTACTCTACACATGTATTAATATTTCCAAACCTGCAACAACCCTTTGAAATTGAGACAGATGCCTCCGACTATGTTATTGGAACAATCCTCACCCAACATGGGCATCTGATGGCCTATCATAGTGAGACAATTTCCAATACAATTTGGAAATACCTCACTTATGATAAAGAGGCATATTTATTATGCAAGCTTGTCGGCAATGGAAGCATTACGTGTCATCCATAGATCACTGACCTCTTTAGTTTATATAGACACAAAAGAAGTTACACAATGATCACCATCAAAAGTATTCTACATAACTGCAACAATTCCACCTAAACATTAAATACAAAAGGGGCAGCACCAACCATGTAGATTTCCTGAGTCAAGCCCTAGTTGCAACACTTACTATTTTTCTTAACTCTGATGGCCAAAATTACTTTAGATGGTCGGAATGGTAGAAATTGATCTATTATTTACCATAAGATACCAAATTCTAGTGGATGGAAAGAAAGTTTGAGATTTCCACCTCTAGGATAGATTATTATGCTACTTGGGCCATCTTTGTGTTCCTTCAAGTGAGTGTTAGAAGCTGATTTGGGAGATGCACTACAGTCATGTCGCGGGACACTTTGGTGTGGAGAAAATTTTTTTCGTACTACAAAATTATTTTTATTTTCCATAACTAAGATAGAACATTGGAAAATATATCATATCTTGCACTGTGCATGCCATTTCCAACCTAACCATTAAGAATAAAAGCTTGTACACTCCTCTACCTACTTCTAGAAAGTCCTGAGAATCCATCTCCATGGAGTATCTGTCTCACTTTCCTTCTACCAAGCATGGTAATGACTTTGTATTTGTGGTTGTGGACATATTTTCTAAGATGGATATATTGATGGCCTGTAAGAAGAGTATCACAACAAAGGGCACTGCCAAGCTCTTCTTTGAATGAGTGTGGCTAATTTTGGGTGTTGGGAAAAATACTGGGGGGTGGGGGAGGTGAATCTATATTTTAAAACTCACTTAAACTTTTATTTTCTTACTTCTATTTTTGTAAGTGATTGTACTAAAAGAAATTTTCATATCTACATGATTGTTATGAAGACAACCAACGTACATCTAGTTAGCTTAATTTTTAGTTAATTTGACTTGAATCAGTGCGTCAGTACTTCAACACAAATTAATTAATTAGTAACAATGTGCAGTAAGAACAGAATAACCATCATACATAAGAAAAACATAAACACACATGAACACCAAGAATTTTAGGTGGAAACACAATGTGCAAAAAAACCATCGAATTTGTCATCTTTGTATTCTTTTTATCATAAATAAAATATTCTTACAAACTTTTACTAGTGCAAGCTCATGCCAGCACACATGCACCCACCTGTAGAAGGCTACATCCTTCTCTCATTCTCCAGCACCCATTGGAAGGGAGATTCAACCCTTTAGTCTCATATACTGGCACCCACTAGAAGGGAGCTCCTACCCCCTGATCTGATTTACCAACTACCATTGAAAGGAAGATATGACTTCCGCACTGAAGGCTCCCACTCTCAACACTTTCGTGGACCACATTTCATAAATTTTCACACTAGATCCACCTCCTACATCACAACTTGTAGGCCACGTTTCATCAAATTTTTAGACCGAGCTCACTACTATCATTTAAGCCCAATACCAATTATCAAAACTAAAAATTATCACTCCAACAAATCATTCAATCAACCAATCACTGAACAAACTGATACCTAGATCACTCAACTTAGTTTCAACTAATCAAAACAGTTGGATCATTGTAACCAGAATACCAATACTGAACCAAAACACTACATAAACTCACTAAACCAACTATAAACCTTAATCAATAAAATATCATAATATATATGATACTTTACTTAATTAAACCTTCTTGTGTACATACTTTCCATGATGCATACCGGCGTATAGATATTAAAATACTAAACCCTGAAACTGAATCACTTTTATTTAGAAATAAACTCTGAGTCACATATAGAACCACTAAATAATTATGAAATAGTCATATAGCCATCACATATTCTCAATCGCATATAGATAGTAGCATCATCATTCTTCAATCAATCAATTCAACTTCAAATATCTATGTTAAATCCAGACCATCAAGTAAGAGTTGATTGATAGACAACAAAAAACACAACATCCTTTTCAGTGAATCCCTAGACTATATACATGCTTTCCATAAAGTTCTATATGTTTACGTTCCTTTTAGGAATGAAATCTGCATACAGATATGAATAAATACGCCACTTTCCAGTGTTAAACTGGTGTGTATATGCACCTTTCAGGTTATCAAATGGTACAGATCTATAATTATTGACACAAACCATTGCTGCACAACATAACTTCAAACATACCCATACCTCGGCATACAAAGAATAATCACACATCAAATCATTATCATCTCAGATCAAATCAACCCATAATCAACATTGTCATTTTAGATCTATTGGATCTGATCCATCATCAAATTCTGAGGTCCAATCATAGTTTTATATTAAGCAAATCATTAATAACCCATTACACGCACACTTTCTTTGGATCTAACTATTCATGAAATATTCATCACTTGCACACACATAGTACTTTCATATTCATCTACTTATATAGCTTATCCCTTAAACAATACCATGGGTCAAAACCATACTAGTGCCAATGGTATCCTTGGACAGGATCAAATATCCATTGTTGGGCTCAATACCATAGGTCAATACTATGGTAAGGACCCTTGGTATTTGGAATACCATGGTGTGGAATATGTATGCACCTTTTCTTCTACATACCTACGTGTGTACATGGTTTTTCTTCATAGAACCTACATATACTCTACTTTGTTTCACCAAACTTGAGCATGTACATGACTTTGCCTCATATAACTTGTGTATACTCATCTTTGCTTCACGAAACCTACGTATACTTCTTCAAAATTCATCCTTATCATTTCTCTGTCTCTAAAATGATATTCCTTTTATGTCACATCTATACATATCTTGTTGACATCTTGATCAAGTAGGTTTCCATCAAAGGATAACTCATCAAGTAGTTTTTCTTCAAGGAAACCACATCAATCATAATTCCAACAATCTCCCCCTTTAGACTTGATGGCAACCACTTTGGTGTTTGGTCACCATCGCCTACAGATACCCATAAGACACATCAATCTAACCACCAATCTTTTCAAACACCAAGTTACTCTTCCCTTTTGACATCAAGGGAAAAGGGATAGCCAATGCTGAATGAAGGCTTATCTCTTGAGCATTGTAGATATGAACTACTAACTATGAACACTAAATACTGACCATGCTCCCCCTGAGCACATGCTGAAATTTTTGAAGGATGTACAATGAAGTACATGACTCTATGAGTCAATTGAATATGACTTTTATATCACCAAGGACTCAAACTTACATCAATCACCCAATCACAGTGGTTTACATATTTGACTTCATTATTTCATCAACCTCCCAATCACAGTGGAGTTACAAATTACATCACATGCCCAAAAATAATTGACCACAATAGTCTATACATGACTGAATTTGACAATGATTACATCATATAAATTTACATGACCTTTACATCAAATGGAAAATATGACATGTATAACCAATACCAAAGACCACTATAGTGAGGTAACAAGACCAATATAGTCTTCAGCAAACATCATATACTATGTAGGATGTGCACCATAAGCATATGTCAACAACAATCTGCACATTTTCATTGTCAATTTGCAGGATAAGAAAATGTAGTTTTAATACCATTAGCCTGTGACCAAGTATGCCATGTCTCCTACAGTAACCTTTAGGAGATGCCTTCATGAAATCCTGAAGTAACACCATTTTCTTCATGCAATAATAATTATCACACTAACACCACTTCATCAAGAGCTATTTCACCAATATGAAAATCAAGTAGACATCATAATCAATTACTCATCCCATAGGCTTCATCTATGATAACAACATTATCAACAAGATCTATATGTTCTTTCCACAACTGATAAGCATCAACCATAATTAAAACCTCATACATCATCATTCAAGAAATTCAGTAACATAAGCAGCATCACCATTGATAAGCATCATTATGTACCAAGGAATTATAATGCCAATAATGCATTATTAGAAGCATAGAAAATGCTCCCCCTAAACTTGTGTTAGATGTTCACTGTCAGATCTAATGATATCATCTCATATATCAGTAAGAACACCAAATTATCTTCATCAATCATCTATTCATCAAGGTATCAACAAATTATAAAAGCCCAAACCAGTTCTAAATAGAACCAACAGACTGCAACCATCAACCATCAGAACATGAAAGCTAAATAATTATTTATTGAAGCATATGAGAGCCTTTTCTTGGGTTTGTCTCATTGTTTCTACATCATATCAAAACATACGTGATTGTTTAGATTAGAACTCACATATATACATGGATTTTATTGATAGGATCCACACACAGAAAGTGAAATACTGAAATTTCATGACTTCATCTCCCCCTGAGCCCGTACTATATGTACTTGTTCACTGTTACTACACCAAATGCATTTTCAGTAGTATAAGAAACATGAATATCAAAACAATCATAGGAATCATCATCAAGAAAAAACATGTATTTCTCCCCCTAATATTACTGATCCTGTGGACCTGATAATAATCTTCTGATATTATGAGGTCAAGTACCTCACATCACTTCTGCAGTCACTGTTAGAAGTATTATTTTAAGAATAATGGATTGCAATGGGCACCATCTTCTTTTACTCTGAGTCTTAATCCTCCTCATATCTACGATAATTATGTTCTTCAAGCACATATAATTTGTTTGGGTTTCTATATCCTCTTGCTATGACTTTTCTAGTTTCTTCATCCATAACCTTGCACTTGGTTGACGCAAACACAATTATATTTCCTTTATCTTCCATTTTACCCACACTTAAAATATTATGCTTTAGCCATTGAACTAATAAAGCATCAACCACTCCTCTATGTTTATTAATTTTGGCTTTACCCTTTCCCAGAACGTTTGTTGGAACATTAGTTCAAAGAATGACATTACCATATTGGTTTTTCTTGAGAGGCTCCATCTTACTCTTACCTCCGTCATGTGATGAGAGCATCCACTATATATGTACCATTCATATTCTTCTTCAAATGAGCATAGAGAAAGACCACACCTTATCTGTTCCTCTGATTTCTGCTTATTATGAGAAATGTTGGTGGATCCATATTTTTCAGGTCTTCTGACATCAATATTATTATTATGTTGTCTGTGGTGATTGATAGACTTGTTCCTACATTTTTTTTCTACATGCCCAAAATTGTTATAAGCATAACATCTTATATGATCAAAGGAATCATAATATTTCTATTTTATATTCCATTTATTGCAATCAATGACTTTGTGACCAAATATGTTGCAAGAAAAACAATATCCCTTAAAGTACCTAGAAGTTGATGACCTTTTTGTGATGTAATTATTAGCCTAAAACAGTCAACTTCTACAATTGTCTGCAATGTGTCCATAATTATGACATATAGAACATTCAACATTTTTTATCATAGGAGAGAATCTATTATAATTAGGAGTAAATGATTTTCTTTGAAGGTTCACTTTCCTTGGTTATTGATCAAGTTGGCTTCTTATTTCAAGTTTAGCATTGTTACTCTTTAAATTCCTTGCTTCGTCTTGTGAACTAAATTCTCCTTCATTAGTTTCATGAAAACCAAGACCAGATTTGATGGCAGGAGATTGTTGACTACTATGAATATTATCCAAAATCTTAGTACTATCTTGAAATCGTAAATGTTTATATTTTTCTTCTAATTTACCTTTTAGGATGTTTACCTCGACCTCCATTCATTGATATTGCTTTTACTTTTCTAGATACTATTTCTTCATACCTTCTTCAACCCTTCTTCCTTTCTCCACTTGTTGCTTTAATTTGAGAATCTCTTCTTTCAACCCATTTTTTTATTCTTCGAATGATTTAAGTTTTTCTTCATTTCGCTTATCATTATCAGCTCTTAGAGAGACAATCTCAACTTCAATACCTTCACATTATTGTTTAGATTCCATAATAGCCTTTATTGATTTAATATGATCATTGTTATCATATGCCTACAACTTATTAATCATTTTCAAATCAAGATCAAGTTTTGTTCTAAGATCAAAAATTTATTCTAACATGTCTTCTTCTAGATCGGCAACTCCATTTGACGTAACAAAGGTTGACACATTGTTAAGGATAGGATTACCTGGTAGTTCCCTTGATGAGGAATCTTCCTTTGGGACTTCTTCATGGATTTATTGTAGCTTGTCCCACACTTTCTTTGAATTCATACAATGCATAACCTTGTTTAATGTTGAATCAGGTATGCTACAAAATATGTCACTCAAAGCCTTACTATTTTTTTTCACTTCCTCATCTGGTAGAGGAATCTTGGTTTATCCATTGCATACTAGATACCAAACATCAAGGTTCATTAGATTAGACTTCGTATTTTATTTCCATTGTTGATAATTATCTTTTCTTCACATAGGAACGTCTACATTGTCCATTATTTCTAATTGATATTCTACTTCTAGAGACATCATTTTTTAATATGTTTTCTCTTTAGAGTGCTTACTTTCACTTTTACCCATGAGTGTAAGTTCAATTGTTTCATTGTCATCATCACTATAATTTTTGCATAGACAAGGAAATGGATTGCAATTAGAACAAAATCCCATACCTGATAATTCCTTGTTGCTATCTTCTTCATTCTTTATTAATAGAAAGTGGGTTTCTCCCAAACTTGAATATTTGCTGACAAATGTAATTGTCACCTCATCTGATATATCCCTATCAATTTTTCAATATAAATATCCTTTTCTTCTAGGGCATAAAACTCATTACTACTTCTATCTTCAAATTCCATAAGTAATTGACATTCTTGATCAGACTCACCTTCTTCACCATTTGAAAGACCATCACTATCTTCATGTGTATAAAAACTTCTCCTATTTATTTTTGTAGCTTCTTTCCATTTCTCATGATTTTCTTTATAGGGACACTTTGCAGAAAATGACTGACTCTACCACAAGAAAAACACTTGAAGGGAAGCTTACCTTTGAATCTTCCAATACCCACTTGGAGTTTCTTTATGAATTTTTCCTCTTCTTCTTCTTATACATAACCTAATTCTTTCTTTTCTTTTCCTTTTGCAATATCTTCGAATGAAAACTCTATGATATATAAGGGACCCACTTTTCTCATTTCAAAGTCTATTAGAATCACATGAAGTTGTACAATAGTAAGATTCTTCAAATCCTACATTTCATCTATGGCATAAACTTTTGAATCGAATTTAGGAGTTAGATACCTTAATATTTTTTCAACCAGTGATGATCATTTTATTTCTTCGCCAAGATTTCTCATATATTTTATGATCTAATATACTCTAAGAAAAAAACTTGTGATTCTTTCATCATTATGCATTATGATAGTTTCATATTGAATTCTAAGATTTTTAATTTTGGCACTTTTTACTTTGGTGTCACCTTCATAGAATTGGATTATCTTGTCCGATATAGAATTTTCCATATTCATCTGCATGACTTTGACAAATTATGATTTTTTCAAGCTTCCTAACAAAGAATTGACAACCTTTGCATTCATCTAATAATTCTTCTTTATTGCTTCATCTATAGTCATGGAAGATGGATATTGGTATCCTCCTTCAATGATTCCCCATACATATTCTCCAAGCGATTGTAAGTAAGATCTTGTTCTTACCTTCTAGAAAACTAGATTGGTTCTGTTGAACAATGGTAGCCTAATAGATGTTGTTCTCTCTTGATTGCTCATCTTGATGAATCTCCTTCAAAATATCAAGCTTATTCTAAAGGACCCGCTTTGATTCCAATTATTGGGAAACATACTAGGGAGGTGGGGTGGGGGTGAATCAATATTTTAAAACTCACTTAAACTTTTATTGTCTTACTTATCTTTTTGTACATGACTTTACTGAAAGAAACCCACATATGTATGCGATTGTTATGAAGACGACTATTGTATGTCCAAAAAGATTACATTTCAGTTAATTTACCTTGAACCAATGTATCAGTACTTCAATAGGCATCAATTAATCAGTAACAATGGTAAGTAAGAACATAATATCCATCACACGTCAACACACATGAACACCAATATTTTTAGGTGGGAACCCATTGTGGGAAAAAACCACTATTATTGTCGTCTATGTCTTCTTTTTATTATAAAGAAAATATTCTTGTAATATTGTACTGGCATAGACTCATTCTAGTGCACAAAAGCCCACTTGTAGAAATCTACATCCTTTTCTCATTCTCCAACACCCATTGGAAGGGAGCTCCAACCCCCTGATATCCTTTACAGACACACACCAAAAGGGAGATCCCACCCGCTAATCTAATTTACCATCTACCACTGGAAGGAAGTTTCGATATCCTCACTGAAGGCTCCAACCCTCAACACTTTTGTGGACCACGTTTCATAACTTTTCGCACTAGATCCGCCTACTACATCACAGCTTGTAGGCCACGTTTCATCAAATTTTTAGTCTAGACCCATTAACATTATTTAAGCCCAATACCAATTATCAAAACTGAAACTGATCACAACAACAAATCACTCAATCATTTAATCCACTCAATCAACCTATCAGTAAACAAACTGAGACCCAAATCAATCAACTTATTTTCAACCAATCAAAGAAGTTAGATCACTAACCAGAATACCAATACTGAACCAAAACACTGCATCAACTCACTAAACCAATTGCAAACCCTCATCAATAAATTATTAGAATATATATGCTACTTTAATTAAGAAAACCCATGTGTATGTATGCTTTGTATGATGTGTACCCACATATAGATCTTAAAATACTAAACGCTGAAGCTAAATCATTGTTATTCTAAAATAAAATTTGAGTCACACACAGAACCATTGAATCATTCTGAAATAATTAAAGAACCATCACAGTTCTTTAATCACGTATAGCTAGCAGTACAATCATTATTCAATCAATAAATTCAACTTCAAAGGTCATTGTTAAACCTAGATCATCAAGTAAGACTTCATTGGCAAAAAGCAAAAACACACAAGATTGGTTAGACTGATTAAACATCCTTTTCAACAAAACCCTAGCTTATATACGCACTTTCCAAAAATCATTTCCATTTGTATACGTGTTTTTCATGAATGAAACTCATGTATCTAAATAGATACATGACTTACCAATGTTAAGCCTGCATGTGCACACGTCTTTCAGGTTATCAAAGCCATGTATAGATTTGCAATTATTGACACAAACCTTCGTTGCATAACATAGCTTAAAACATACCCATATCTTAGAATTAACAGAATAATCACACATAAAATCATTATCATCTTAGATCAAATCAAGCCATAATCAATATTGTCATTTCAGATATATTGGATCTGATACGTCATCAAATTCCTAGGTGGAATCATAGTTTTAGATCAACAAATCATTAATAGCCCATTACATGCACACTTTCTTTAGATCTAACCATTCATGAAATATTAATCACTTGCACATGCATAGTACTTTTACCTTAATCTCCTTATATAGCTCAACCCTTAGATAATACCAAAGGTCAAAACCATACTAGTGCCAATGTTATTCTTGAATGTGATCAAATATCCATTGTTGGGCTCAATACCATAGGTCAATACCATGGTAAAAACCCTTGGTATTTGGAATACCATGGTGCAGAATATGCACGTGCCTTTTCTTCTTCATACCCATGTGGTACACAAACTTTCTTCATAGAACCTGCGTATACTCTACTTTGCTTCACCAAACCTGAGTATGTACAAGACTTTTCTTCATAGAACCTATGTATACTCAACTTTGCTTCACCAAACCTGTGTATAGTTCTTCAAACTTCACCTCTATCATTCTTGTATCTTCAAACTGATATTCCTTTTCTATCACATGTAGACATATCCTGTTGACATCTTCATCAAGTAGGTTTACATCAGAGGACAACTCATCAAGTAGGTTTCCATTAAGGACAACACATTAGTCATGATGCCAACATTGGGGTCCCATAGAAAATTATATCAGATCCGGATAGCAAGTTCCTGAGCACATTCTGGTCGATCACTTGGACACTATTGAACACCAAACTCACCAAGCCAATTGCATTCCATCCCTAGACTGATGGCTAGACAAGGCTTGTCAACAATATGATAGTGCACATACTCTGTATATACAACTCCAAGCATGCATGAACCTAGGATGAGACCATTCCCTATGTGTAGCACATATATAATAGAGTTTTCCATAGCTTTACTGGTGTTGGGGAAAATAATTTCTTAATAATAAAAAAATAACTAATCACCTGAACATTAATTATCAACTCAGGGAGTGTCTTTTTATTTCAAGGTAATCAACAAAATATATGCAAGAAACTACTAGCAGTTAATCACTAGTTATACATGATTCTGTTCTACACTACGAAGCTCATTCAATAAGAAATAAAATGTAAGACTTGAATAACAATACTAATTAAAAAAAAGAGAGAAAAAAAAAAGTAAATGACATAAAAAAGAATTATGTATATCACATGAATTGAATCAATATTAAATTAAACCACACCTTACTGAATTGTAAATTTAACCTATTGCACCCAACAAATTACTTAAAAAAAGGAAATTTTTCTTTAAGGAACATAAATTAAAATTCAAAGGAACAAAATTAATTGAAATGAAAAAGTACACAATTAAACTACTTTACATGTTCAAGGTAGCACCTCGTCCAAGGAAGTGGGCCCAAATACCAAAGAGTCAGTTCTTCCTTGAGAAATAATTTAGATCAAATTATGAATAAAAATTGTAGAACTCAATGGATAAATTATTTGATTAAAATATCTTAGATAAATAGTTACACCAAAATCAAGCTTTGCCGCAAATTCAACAATTGTCCATCCTTTCCTCTTTGATCTATGTTTTTATTTAAATACATAGAGAGCAAAGGAAAATTACAACTAAATTGATTACAAAATTATTTCCCCTTATAATCCTGGGTTGATTATAGAATCTCAATAAAATATCTTATATGAAATATCTCTTTGTCATGATTCAGTTGGAACAAGTGGAATCTAGTATTGTAATTAGGAGAATTTGGAAAATGGAGACAACAACAAATCTAAGAATATCAAATTTAGATAACCTTTCATTTCTCTCAATCCAAACTGAATTCTGGAAAAACTTCTCATTATAAAACTAACATGCCTGGTTCTGCACAAAACCCATGTCTCAGATTTTCAAGATTCATCTTCATTTTCTTGAAAAATCCAATGCAAAACTATCACCTTTTATTCCAATGAATTTATGAGTTGGAATATTTGATTATGATTTGGAGCCAGGATTTGCAATCCGAAAGAAATATTAGACTCTAAAATCATAAGTGTTTTTATAGAAATCCTCTTCATGAACCATCATTAGCAAAATTATGCATAATAATCATCAATTTATTAAAAATTAAAGAGAACAAGTATTACTTATCCACAAGAGCATAAATAATTATGAAATAGAATTATATGATAAATTATTATAAATGACATGATAAATAATGGTAAAAATTGATGAAATATGTGTCAATAAATAATAATGATAATGAAAAATTAGTGGGCCACCATCTCCCCCAAACTGAACATGTTGCATGTCCTCATGCAATCTAATGCCTCTATAACAACCAAGTTATAATACATCAATCAAATTGCTCACTCCAACTCATGATATTGATGGAACATAAGAATTCTTCCCCAAAAGCCTCTTCAAAATAGTGGTTTCTCAATTCTAACAATGTTGGTGAACTTATAACAATTCACATATTGACTTTCAAACATATGTGTATGAAGTTGTAGCAAAATATGATACAACTAACAACAAAATTCATTAATCATTTTCTCAAAAACTACAAACCATATTTTGTTGAAATTTTGTAGGCAAATTTGTAGTATATGAATGTTCCTCCAGTCTGAAAATCAGACTATCTGATGCAGAGATCCATAGATATAAGAAAAATTGTTTAAAGTGATAATGATTAATTTCTCAAAAACTATAAATTAGTTTTTCCTGAAATTTCACAAGTTTGTTCCTATTACATTAATTCTTCTCCATACCAAAAATCAAAGTAATCCATGAACGAATTTCAAGATATCATCAAAATGGTTGTAGGTGACAGTTCTTGATTTGTGGAATTTTACCAATTAGTTTAGCTTGAAAATTTATGGGTTTGTGTATTTTAATGATATCTCTTTGTTGTCCGAAAATCACAGGAATCTAGTTCATGGTTTTAAAGAGATACACAAATCATTTATACATTGTATAAAAATGAAATTGTGTGCCTTAAATGAGGAAGAAAGGAGAAAATAGTCATCATGCATAACAACTTTTCCCCCAAACTAGAGAATTAACATGCCCTCATGCTATACTAGAAACAAATTGAGGTTGTTGCTACAATCATTGTTGAAGTCTCTGTTTGGTGTAAAACATGGAATAAGCGATTTTTCGAGAATGAATAAGGATATTGATGGATGATAAAGAGTATTGATGACATGGCCATGATAAATAAATTACTGATAAGTACACTCCCCCAAACTAAAAGCTTGTTTGTAATTTAAGAAAAAGGGAAGTGGTGAAGAAGTGGAACTAATGATTTGAAAATATGAATGAGTAATGCTCAGTGGATTTTCATGACATTCTCCTAAATGTTTAATAAAACAAAGACTTATGATATTTTACCTCAAGTTTTACCTCCATGAAAGCATTGAATGACATGGATGGACTGATATTTGTTGAAGTTGATGTAGGTTGAGTTGATGTTGAAAGTGATGCAAAATGTGGAAGCCATGCAAGCTAAAAGAAAGTAATCATAAAGTGTAGCAAGGTTTCTTTTCCCTAAACTGATTAGTTTCCCTCATTATATATAAAAGTGACATAATCATGTTATGAATTCCATGGGATAATAATGGATAAAAAGGGAATACAAAAAAAGGTAAAAATCATGAGAAAAAGATGTATTCCCTATACCCATTAGCTTTGGTTTCTATGGGCACAAAAAATGGTGAGAATTAGTTATCTCAGTCTTTGCTTCTCAAGATCTAACCAATTACCTAGGATTCAAAATCAAAATTACACCTCTTTATTCTACCCTAAAATAATAGTAGTGTTGTTAAGCTAAAAATAGATGGTGGTTTATTTGGCAAAGCGAGTTTCTTTGGTTAAAGATATGAAACTTGTAGAATAAAGGAATGATAGGTGAGATGATACGAAATGTCAAATATCAAATATCCTAAAAGTTTCATCCTTGGCATCTAAAGTGAATATTTATAACTCAATAATATATAAACCATAACCATCCTCATCTAAAAACTAATTAAATATTACCCCATGAACCATGACTTCTAGCAAAGCTTATATATGCAACAGTAGGATTTATCGGCAATTAGTTTTGAGAAAACAAGGCAACCAAGTAGATCGTAGTATTTAATTAATTCCTATACCATAAGCATGCCCACTGCTACCAGCAGGCATCCATAGCCTCGATAGGGATGCCTTTTTACCCAATTGAGATGCTAGTATCCCATCTATTAGAAATAAATACATAGTTACAAGAACATCTAAATTACTTAGATGTCTATTTAATATCATTGTTATGGCATGGTAACTAGTTAAAAATAAATCTCATTTATAAGATATAACAAAATTAAACAAGCCAACTCGTGATGAGACCTCATGTCCTTCATCTTTATGACTGAAGGTCATTACCCTAGCTCGGTGACCAATAGTGGTAATGTCACTTTACTAGGACCTATGATCATAGTAGGTTGGCTCGTGTTGAGACCTCCTATCCTCCAGATGACTATTTAAAATTAAATTATGGTTATTGTTAATCAACAAAAGATTACTTAATAGATGGGGTGGTAGGTCAGCTCCTTAAGAGATAAGGATGGCGTAAAGAGTTTTGTAGTAACTATTTTCAACTTGGATAATATTTATTATCGAATACTAATAACCTTAAAATTATTGTTGATAAATATATTTTTCTTTGTTAAGATTTGGGTTGAGGAAAATTTTGTTAGATAGTGATAGAGAGGTTTAAGTATAATTTTGTGGTACTCATCGTAAATTTTACAACATCAGGGACTTGACAAATTAAGAAATTTGAAAGTGAGCATGATGAAATCATCTTTTGAAAAAATATCCATTAAAGATAAGATCATGTCTATAGATAAAAAAAGATAAATTGACTACCCAATCATCATGCCAAACCAGATCTAGAACATTAAAAGTATTTCCCATTCGCCAAGGACAAAAAAATAAATTGAAAATACCTACAAGTGTTGAATCAAGAAAATGAACAAAAGAGTGAAAATAGACTAATAACAATATTTGTGAATGTGGTAACATTGATCGTGACTTATGTAAAAGCAACCATCACTTAGGTAACAACAATTGTGATAGAGGTAACAATAGTTGTAATTGAGGTAACAACAGTTATGACCTAGGAAACAATAGTTGCAACTGAGGGAACAAGAATTGTGACTTAGGAAACAATAGTTGTGACTAAAGGAACAAAAACTACGAGTAAGGAAAAATCCGTTGTGACCAAGCGAACAACAAATGTGAGTAAGGAAAAAACAATTGCGACTAATGGAACAACAAATGTGAGTAAAGAAACAACAGTTGTGACTGAGGGAACAAGAATTGTGCATAAGGAAACAATAGTTGTGACTTAGGAAAAAACAACTATAGCTAAGGTACCAAAAATCATGATTCGATATTTATTTATCCAATATTACCATTATTGCATGTTACAACCTCGAAAATACCCATACCATTTTAAGCTTGTGGACAAGAACTATCAAACATGACAGTGGCAATCTCCCAAAAACTAACTCAATGGGTGATCCTAGCAAGGTGACATGGAGAAGGATTAGTCATCCAACTATCGTAGTCACTTTACAAAATTATGAGGAATTAAGGGTAAACCATTTTTTATAAGACTTACCATAGGCATTTTTTAATATTAGATATGAGGAAACCATATACTTGATAAGACTTGGGGAAAAAATGGATAGATGTGGAGAAACAACATAAAACTTTAAAACTTGATTATTTTATTTGATGAAGGAACAACAACTACAACTTTGAAGGAAATAACACCTAATCACTAAAACATAAGAAAAATAATGAAAGAGATAATACTTTATTGAAAACAACCATAAATAAATAAATGAATAAATTAAGTAACAACAATAGTGATTTAGGGTGCAACAATGTTGTTTCCTAAGGGAACAACAATCTAGTAATGGTGAATGAATACAAACCAAAAATATTTTTGAAAAATGCTTTGGTAGAAATGGCATGGTTTATGGTGTAGTAGTATTAAAAACATAGAAATCAATTCTTCATTTCTTTTGTTATGAATTTATCAAGTAACGAAAAAGTCTTCATATTATTTTTTTCTTGTTGGCAGACATTAGCAGGAAATTTATAGCAAGTTCTTATAATCCAAGACATTTTAGATCATGACACCTAAAAAAACTCAATATCATATGATATTAAATTTCTTAATATTTCCTTGGATGAAATGTCCTTATTTCATTAACATTGATTTCAAGAATCACTTTTTCATAAATGGACCTCTTTTAATTGTCGAGGGACCTTCAAAAATCGTGCATCTTCCTGCAATAAAACATAAAATTATGGAATAATAGAGGTGTGTGGACTCTCTTAATCCAAGAAATATGCAAAAAATAACAACTAGTTACTCTGCAAAATAAATCCATAGAAATATAAACAAAGAAAAATTCATTTACTCCTTGTAGGAGAGCAGTGGCCAACAATAATAACCAACAATGTTTTAATCATAACTCCTTTGTTTTCTTTCTAATATGAGTGATTATAAATACAAAGGAAAGCTAATTAAAATGGATATCACAAATAGAAATATGCTTTAAAAATTCCATGATATGGTGTGTGAAATTTACTTAGAACAACATGCATAACAAAGTCATTTTCTATTTCCCAACTTAGACCAATAATTGATATTTTAAGCGTAAATTTTGTGTTTGATGATAGATTGAATTTGATTCAAATTGATATTAATTATATATACTAATATTATATAATATATATATATTATATTATTATTTATATAATATATATATATATTTAGATATATATATATATATTTATATATATATAATATATATATATATATATATATATTATATATAGATATATATATCCCAATAGAAACTTTTTTTGAATACAAGAAGAATTGATGGGTCACATACACCAATGAAAACCAACAACAAAAACAAAGTTTTAAGAATGTTGATTTACAATAGGCAGTTAGTGTTTTGGTCATAAATTTTTCATTTCAAATCCAAATTGAATGATTAAAATTGGATTATAAAGTAGAGATCAAGGGCTCATTAGGATAGAAAAATGTTTTGAAAACATTCAAATTTATTCCCTCAAAACATGATTGTCCCGACTTTTTTTTTAGTAATTTCATCAACCCTACATGCCATAAGATATGATAATTAAGCAATTTTTGAAAAATGGTGACTTTATGATAGTGTTGTACCTGCCAAATGTAAAGGGGATCTCCTTGGTAATAATTCCCAATTATACCTTAGATCGTTTTGTGTAGGAATCCCAGTGGTGGGTCGTAAGGTAATGCCTTGACCGCGATGTCGCACAGAGGCAACTAAGATGACTATGTTAGTAGAAATGGTGTGACTAATGCAGAGAGTCAAGGAATGTGTATGAGAGGTTCCAACACTTTGAAGGGAGAGGAAGGTGAAGATGAGTTCCAGGTTGAAAGGGATTTGTCCCCACTCAGCTAGGAACACACCACACAAAGGATATTCATAGCTTCCAGTGGAGCAGTCCACTCGGATGTGGCAACCACAACATACAAGGTAAGGTAACACGAAAAATACTCACAGATCAGTCTAAGACGAGTGTGGCGGTTGATATAGCAAGGTTCATGACAAAGGTATGTTTGATGTCCGGCAGAGCAGTTAACAGAGACGGTGACAGCATTAACAACATATGCAACACATTAACAAGAAGATTCATATAATCGCATACAAATCAATTCATATACAAGTACGTAAGTTAAGCGACATATATCATTAAGGCAACTAGAACAATCCAACTACAATAACAACATATGCATGAAAATGTGTTGGCTCTTATTATTAAAGAATTGTAAGTCACAATCATACAATACACCATGTAAACCTACTAGCCCAAACAATGGAACGTTACAGCCACATCTGCCTGCTCCTCCAAAGAGATTTACTAGCTCCGTGCAGTGGAGAAGCCAAGGCGTGTTACAATATTCCCTAAGCCTTCTTCAAGATATTCTTAGTAGAAGCTTGGTTGACCAAAATCCCTTATAATGTGTTATGAGGGACTATTTATAGCAAAGAGTGGGGTGACCCTTGACATTCCCCTTTATGAAAGTTCAACTACCCTCATGACTCTTCACCTACTCTATGATTGTCACATCCAACCATTGACACTTGACTTACACTTGACATGAATCAACATTACAATGCACATGTACTCATGTGAGACAACATGGCTTGAGAAAGCCTTGCAAGACATCACCGACACTCGATCTGCTATGCTGAGACCAAATCTTTGACATGCTTTTGATGTTGAAGGTGGTGAGTTGATTCCAAACTTGCTCGTCCATGATGGTGTGCATGCACCTCATGGTGACATCTTGTTGAAGCGAACTCTTGCCTCCATTGCAATCGGTGCATTGGTTCAACCCCTTCATCCAACTCGTCTGCTAACATGCACATGGTCTTCTAGGGTGTGGCCGAACCGACAACGCACTGGTGCATGGTGTCCATGCTGATATTCAAGTGTGTACTGCTGGTAATTCTCATCAACTTTCTGAAGTACATGTTCAGCTCCAGTTGGACTTGCTTCTTGTCTTCGCCTTGCTGAGTGTGTTGAATGTGTTGGATTGTATGCCCACCCTCAATGACATGCATGTTGTTGAATCCCTTGCATGTGATCAAAAACACTTCTCACCATGTCTTCTCTGTGTCAGCTATTGGGGTGGATCCTTAATTTGTACAGGAGCAGTTTCATCTGTGAGTGCATGTTGCACCAACTATTGTTCCTGTTCCTATTGCAACTCATTCATTTGTCTGTGCAGCTCCATGTTCTTCCTAAGTTGATGCTTCATCACATGAAACTCCTTAATTATTCCATATTATACCTTCACGTGATATTCATGTCGCGTCATCACTTCATAGCCAGAGTCTCCAAAGTTGCTTTCATCATCAATCGACCTGCTTAAGCTTGCAACCTTGTTCTTCTTCCATGTTGTAAACAACCTTCCTCTTGCATTCGCTATGTTCACTGCATTCGGTATGCTGACTTCAGTTGTTGTTCATGATGTTGCTTGATATGATGTTGATTCTTGATGTCCTTGTCTACGAACAACTTGATGTTTTCATGGGTAGGCAAGTCCATGGACACATGATCGACTACATCCCCAAGTGTGGTCTGAATGGTGTCTTTGTCTCTGCTCTCTTGGAAACCATTGTACATGTACTATTGAGAGGCAGATGAACACCTGGGATACCTGAAGACATGGCAAGACTCACGAAAAGAAATTTGTCAGTCGAAAACCAAAATGAACATGAGAACAGACTTGCAACATACCTGGGTGCATGATCATGAAGGTTGCACAATTTCGGTCGGGAGGTCGAGAGACCGACTACCAAGACGGCACAAGGCATAGTCTGGGCTACTGGGAGACTAACTAACTATTGGAACTGGACAATGGATAGCCCAGTCTGGCTACTGACTATTGGAATTGTGTAGTGCACAATTCCAGCTGGGAAGGATTGCTAGCGCAGGGACAGATTTGCGGAAATTCTTGGGCCAAGCAACCATTGTCATCCAGAAATGCAGAAAATAGTCCTAGAGGCTAGTGTTGGGTAGGAATGCACAAATATAGAGAGGAAGGTGAACCTTCCTTTCCAATATTGCGCAATGCAGCCTTGGTGAAGGCAGAGCTCGTGCCAAGGTTGGCCTGACTCATCGACAGGCGACTGAAAGCAAGTAAACCAATGAATGCATGGCGACACTAAGTGATAGTAGAAGTGATCGACAATGCATGTGAAACATGAATGAAAGATTTAGAAAATAGATCAATATGCATGTGGTTGAGGAAGTTCTCTGGTTGGGCGACCATATGTGCAGAATAATTTCATGCATGAAATAGTAGTGAGATATCAACAAAAACTGAAACGGAGATAGGACAAGCTAGTATACATGTAAACGGTAGCAAGCATTTAAAGAAATCAAGCAAACAATACTCCCAAAAGAGAAAACACAAAAAGCGACAGAAATGTAGCACAAGGCATGGGAAGTGAGATTACCCCAAAATAGCTTAGCTGAGTGTGCCAACTTCTCCTAGATGTGATGTGGGATGTTAGAGCTACAAGGTTGATCTGAGGAATGAGCTCTGCAGTGTCCAGTTGATGAGATTTTATAACACCGAGGTTGTGACGTGCATGACATGAATATAGGGGAAGCGACACTTGGTGGAAGGTTTCGGAATTTCTCCTTGCATGCAACCTCCAACTACTAAACATAGATCCCTAAAACAAGGGATGCCTTTACATGTTACTTTGGGAGAAGCAGCCCATGCATGCAAGTTTGTTTTTCTCAGCCCCGGAGGGAACGATCAACTCAACTGCACATGCAAGAGACTGCTCGACTACTGGAGAAAAATGTGCATTTCTGGCTGGGAGCTGGGCTGGCTGCCCAAGAGATTTGCTCAATTTCTTGGTAGAGTAGCTGACTTCTACCGAGATTTGTGCAAATCCTAGGTTGAACAGCCCGCTGCTGGGAAAATTTGTGCAAATCTTACTGGGAGGGTTGGCTGGCAGGATTGTGCAATCCTAGATCCCCGCAAGTTGTCAGAGAGGATTGCGCAATTCCTGGAGGGAAGGCTAGTTGCCCTCCAAAAATGCGCAATTTTCAAGGGGAAGTTGCTCAACCTCCAGTTGGACCAATTCCAGGTGAGCATTCTGTGAAGGGAAAAGATCAAACTATGATCAACAAGCTGCCTTTGAGCAAGAAAGACACTAAAGCTTGAGGACTTGAGGAAGCAAGGCAAGCTACTCTGAAGGTTTGTAGGGAGGCTCCAAAATAGGTTAGGGAAAAATTTTGGAGGGTGGTTGTAGCTACTACAAAACTTGGTGACACATTGGTAGAACTCAAGCTCTCTGAATGGACCTTGTTTGTGAAAAGAAAGTCTAACACCTTTGGAAGTATTTTTCAACTCTTAATTCATCTTGGCTTCACACTAGCTTGATTATAAGATGCAACATCTACCAGAATCTTGGTCGATTGACACACATTCCAAGCCAAGGCAAAACAGTTGTTTCGATTGGGGTTGATGTAGGAAACAATACTGAGAGGGGGGGTGAATCAGTATTATCAAATCTTTTCTAATAAACACTTGCATATTTGACTAATGAAACTTGCATATACCTTCCAGATTTTAATTTAATTTATTCTTTAGATGTTCAACCATTACTTTGTATGTCAGAACCATATAATAATGAACAGGAACAAGACAATCACACCAAGGAACACCAGATATAAGGTGGAAACCCAATGTGGGTGAAAACCACCTATTGCAATATGTCTCTATCTTCTTTCAATTAGAAACTCCTTTTTACAATGATTCTATACTGGTGCAGTCCTTTACCAGTACGCAGGCTGCTACCTGTAGAGAGCTACAACCCTCTCTCGTTCTCTTGCTTCTCCTAGAAGGGAGCTACAACCCCCTTAGCTCTTGTACTAGCTGGGATACTAGTACGCAGGCTACTACTTGCAGAAGTCTACAACCTTCTCTTTTCTTCCAGGGACCACGTTTCATAAATTTTCAGACTGGATCCATGAACATCAAATAATCATCAAGTATATAGCTAACCACCCAATAAATTCTCAGAATGTTGTAACCAAAAGATAATACCAGACTCCAATTTTAAACCCAGAACACTGTAGGTATAAACAAAAATAGCTAAAATATATTTCAAGAAAAGTTCGCAACTTCACCAAGAGTAACCTGCGGATATCCGCACTTCTGCTGTGTTGAGCCTGTGCAGCTCCGCACCTGTGCTGTCTGTGGCCTACGTAGCTCCGCACTTTCTCTGTTTGTGAACCGCACACCTCCGCACCTACATGCGTCTGTGACCTGCACACTTCCACACCTGCACTCTTTGTGGCCTGCACAGCTCCACACTTTCTCTGTTTGTGAATCGCGCACCTCCACACCTGCAACCATCTCTGCATTGCGCACCTCCGAGTATAGACAATTTATCAGTCTTCTCTTATACCCCAGACTATCAGATTTATAGATCTAATCATACGCCAAAAGAATCTCGACCCACCAGTAGATCTGACTTGCAATACTCGTGTTTCTCTTTGATTTAGGTCTAGCTATGACTCCCAACTGATCACCAGAATTTTAAATCTTGCTCTCTCAAGGTATTCAACTCCCACATCTCCAGGGCCAAGAGATCTCCTTTCCTTTTTATAGACTAGGCCTTACTCAAACCATGAACCAAACCGTTGAGAAACAAAACCAAGGACCCAATACTTGGGTTCAACTCTTTTGGATGCAATACCATGAACCAAAACCATAGTATCAATACTGTCGGACTAAATACCATGAACCAACCATAAGATTTCCCACGTGCACACATTTTTCTCTGCATGAAAGTCTGTGAACTTTAGGTTTGCACTTTTTGATTGGAACACCTACGAACTTATCCACACCTTCTGAATGGTTCACCTTTGGAACCTGTCGATGTCTGCACTTTAGTGACCGAGAACCTGTGGATCTCTTATTTTCTACCATTTTGAGTGCCTAAACTGAGCTCTGTCATTTGAGTGAGTTGCCATCAAGGACAACACCTATGCCATAAGTCAAACCTATGTCATAATGCCAGCAATCTCCCCCTTTGGACTTGATGGCAACCCCAAGTCACTCAAAATCATCCTCCCCCTTTGAAATCAAGGGCAAAGGGTGATTCTCCCCCTGAGAATATGCTGAAATGTCTGCCCTGTTGTGTTGTCCAAACTCCCCCTGACTGAAGGCAAGGTCTGCAAGGAAATGTTCAGAAAAAATATGTCAATCATCATTCATCCCAGCAACCATGTTCTTCCTCTGTACCTGTTCCACCTGTAATCAACAACAATTGAACCAAGATAATGCCAACAATATATATATGCTCCCCCTAAACCTGTGCCAAAAGGTCTCTGACAGACCCATATGAAAACTCTCATACAACAATCTCTGAAGTAGACAAGATTCAACAACAAGATGATGCATCAACTACCCCCAGCTTTTGTCTGAGGTACTCAAATGTCTCCCTGGGTAGAGGTTTGGTGAGTATATCAGCCACTTGTTCCTTAGATGGAACATACTCCAACTTGACTTTTTGTTCAAGCACTTGCTCGTAGAGAAAATGATACTTGATAGGTATGTGCTTAGTCTTTGAATGCATGATAGGATTATTTGAAATACTGATTGCACTTGTATTATCACAAAAAATGGAAATAGGTGAAGTACAAGTGATTTGAAGGTCTTGCAATGTTTGCATCATCCAAAGGAGTTGTGTGCAACAATATGTAGCAGCTACATATTCTGCTTCAACTGTAGATAATGCAATGGAACTTTGTTTCTTGCTGAACCAAGATACCAATCTAGGACCCATGAAGAATGCACCTCCACTAGTGCTTTTCCTGTCATCCACGCTTCCTGCCCAATCTGCATCTGTATATGCATGAAGCGTGAGATCTGTATCTGTAGGATACCATAAACCATAGTTTTGAGTCCCTTGAAGATACTTGAAAATTCTCCTCACTGCCTGAAGATGAGTTTCCTTTGGGTTTACCTGAAACCTTCCAACTATCCCTACTGCATGCATAAT
>APFE030308415.1:183292-194354 GCA_000404065.3 Pinus taeda | reverse complement strand
CAGTGAGAACTATTCCTATCATAGAGATGATTGAATGCATTCTGTAAAAAGTTACTTCTGCTGATATAAAATTTTTTTGCTGATATATTAATGCTTCTGATGGCGAAAAAAAATGCTCTTAAAAAACTTCTGCTACTTTAAAAATTGATTTTGATATGGAGAAAAATTCTGCTACATATATCACCATATATATATTTTTGCTTTAAAAATGATTTTTATATGGAGAAAAAATCATTTAAAATTCTGTATATATATGGCCCACGACTATCTCCTCTTTTGCATTCAAACCTCAGAAAAAACCAGATTGTAATCACTATATATATGGCCCACGCAGAAGCTTACAGTACAAAGGAACACTATCCATTTGGAAGCCATGGCTTTAGTAGACACTTCTCCACCTCTGGCCATTTTCAACAGGATTTCACTAATCCCCAATTTTCAACGCAGCTCAAGGAAAACGCATGGTTATATGACGTGTGCTACAAAAGAAAAATAGCTGTACAAAAAATTGCCAGCACTCTCCCATTCAAATCAGTCCCCTATAACTCTGTAAATTACTGAAAACTACCATGTCCATTTTCATGATTTCTCATACATGATTGAATTGACCCAAACGGGATGTATACGACACCAAATAGAAGACCCTATAAACCATGCCTCTTTCTGCTGCTCTGCCCGACCTTTCTTTCAAAATAAGGCATCAGAAGAACCCAGCACACTCAGCAGGTAGTGTTACACAAGGAAGCAATAGACAGACATTGGATTGCATACAAGGGAAGTTATCCAACTATGGCGGTGTGAAATGGTGGCCAGGCAGTGTTCCAAATTTTAATACAGGCAGCGGACAGCTGGTTGAGGTAATGGCGATGATTTGATACCAAGTGAATGGCGGTGGTGACCTTTGGAAACCAGAAATCGAACAATGAATGGCGGTGTGAAATGGTGGCAGTGCGGACAACGTTTAAAGATTCCAAATGTTTTAATACAGGCAGCGAACAACATTTAAATTCCAAACAGCGTTTTCATATACAACATTTAATCCTCCAAAACAGTACGCAGGAATCATACCATACGTTACCGATTCAATGCAGATACCAGGCGACACCGTTTAAAAAATTCCAGGCGTTTCAATGCAGGCAGCGGCAGTCTTCAGGCATGCAGTCTTCAGGCACGCAGTCTTCAGGCATTTCAATGTCAGAGTAGTGCTCAGGACTAAGCAGCTCTCAGGACAGCAGGAGTTACAACTATTTCTGGGACCTGTGCTCTGATACCATGTCAGGCCAGGGTAACTCCAGAATGAGCGAGAGAAACTGATGATTTTATTCATTAGCTAACATACATTTATATACATAAATATGACGGATCATTTCATCTTCTGGATGACTGTCCAGTTCACTCATCCGTTTCGGATTAGGTGTCAACATATACCAGACTCCAATTTTTTTTCTACTCACTCAAGGGCAAACCCTTTTAACCTCTAAACTGATCCTTAGCTCGCTCTGACCGTTGAGAAGCCCTACAACTGTATGAACAAAATTGTCTATGAAGTCTGCAAATTTAAACTCTGTTGAGTTTTTCCTATCTAATGAAATCCACTGCATCATTGATTGGTTGATGTCTTAATCATCTTGTTTATGTAAAGTTATTGGAAACTTATCTGCTTGCTGAAAAATAAACATCTATACTAATACAAATGCATATTTAAACATGCCTTCTGTAGTAATGTTCATCATTTTTTCATGCATATTATCAACCAGAAATTGGCTAAAATTAAACATGAATGCTCGATTGTGTTCATTAGAGAAAATAGATCAAGAGCCTAGAATAGGCTCATCTAACCATTGGTTTGATGGATACCCTAAAAGGCAAGAAACTAAACTAATGATCTATTTGGCTCTTTGGGAACATATAAGTTGGATAAGGGGGATTTTTCTTGGTAAGCTAAGAATATTTTGGAAGAAAAATCTCGAAAATATGGGCTCTCTGAGGAAAAGTGAGCCTATGATACAAATCCATAAGGACAGTTGCAGAAAAATGGTTGAGGGAGTCATTTTGAGGAATAAGCAACATCTGGTTTATGGTTTCAGGTGCAATTGAGATCAGAATGTCTCCATTCTGGGCCACAACGGTTCTTTGCAGTGGATTGTATCTAGCTTGACACCACATGACAAGATTAGGGAAATAGTGTGTCTGTGGAAAAATGAACATGGGTAACAGGGATTCCCAAAGGTTAATTTCATCTTGTTGGTCTAGGTAGTTTTTCTTCAACCAATGATGTAATTCGAACAAGTCGAATTCACACTCGATATCGAAAATCTATTAATATTGGTCTGCTAATGGCATATGGTCAAGGTCCAGGGTAGCAGAGGTTTTAGGGTTATCCTCACTCTTTGATTTACTACTAGAGGATTGGCCCTTTCCCTTTGGTGCCATGACTAAGGAGTTTGAACATGTACCTAGATATCAATGGCAATGGGCTCTGAATTTGTTGGGATTGACAGGTGCTCGTAATAGTAGGGTTTGCGAGAGTTGGTAACAATACCTGCGATTAAAAATAGTTACAACGCAGCTAGGAGAGCCACACGGGATGAGACGAAGTGGATTTTATAGGACTTGGATCCATTACCGTTGCGGTTAGAACCATTACATAACGAGATTTAGGTGAATTAATGGGCAATGGGAAATTTACAATCAATAATGTATAATGAGTAGAGAGCAATGAGAATATGAGGTGAGAAAATGAAGGAATGACAAGTGGCGCGGTGTAATTAATGGAAGGTAAAGTACGGGAGGTAACGTGGTGACCGCTGGCAGGAGTGAAGAAGTGATACGCGGATTTTGGAAGGGGGAGTGATGATATGTGGTTTTCAAAGAGTGGGGTGTGAATTTCTGAGGAAGCACCACATTGCCTGGGGCCTAGGAAAATCAATACTGCTTTTTAGACCGCCCCCCGCCCCCTCTTGACATTAATGAGAAATGGGATGAGAGGGTGCGAAGTTATTTCCCTGTCGTTGATCTGGGCGGGGAAAATCGTGGCCGTTGAAAGGTACCTTTGCAATATCACAAGCAGATAAAACATCTTGTCGTCTCCTGACCTTATAATAAAACCAATGCTTAATGCGTATTAAAAATTGCTAATCATGCTTAAATGACATGATTATTTCATTATTTAACCAAGATAATTAATCTATCTAAAGCATGATTAATATATCCTAAAGGGCGCATTTAATATAGCAGACCCTCTTTTTATTTCCTATGGGTAATTCTAACCCTATCCTAGTGCTTAAAATGCAATTGACCAAGTTTAAATGCTTTGGTCACTTTTTCTCTAATTTATCCTATCTACTAATTTCAACCAAGATTAGAAAATTTGGTTGAATTATTTCCTAATCTAAAAACATAAATTTAAATATGTTTGATCATGATTGTACTATATGATTCAAACATGAATTATTTATAGTGCCACTTGAGCTTGCTAACTTGTACACTTGTTTTTCTTTTCATCGGGTTCTATATATATATATATATATATATATAATATCCTCTTATTATATTTTTTGTTTTCTATTTTTTTTATACCCTATTTTATAAATATTTAACTTATCAAAACCATTATGTTACAACATCGGCTCCAACTAGGGACTGCTTCCTCCTGCAGGATGTAGAGAACTTTCAGATCCATGTGCCTTCTCCTCGAGCTAGTGGTGTCTCTGTTGAAAATAATCACACATTTCTTAAACATAAAAACAATTCGGTGATGTACAAATGATGAATGAATGAAGGAATCGAAATATTGGATATAATGCTTCAAATATTTCCCATTGACACGCAATGACGAATGTTGTCCTTCCAATTTCCGCAAGATAAAAGTATTGTTGCCTTTAACCTCTACAATGCTAAAAGGTCCAAACCAGAAATTATCAAACTTTCCATGTTTTCCTTTATCGTCCTTGTGTCCCATCTTAATACTAAATCTTCTTCTTTAAAATATCTTTCTCTAGCCTTTTTGTCATACAGACTTTTCATTTTGTTTTTATACTTCTGAAGCTTATAATAAACTTCATCTCTGTTTTCATTAAGTTCTATAATCTGACTAATTCTCCTAGAAAAATCATCAAGTTCTTCATTTTCTTCTTGTAAAAATCTCATGACAGGAAAAGCTAAATGTGTAGGAAATATGGAATCTTTACCATAAACAAGCTGAAATGGAGATTTACCTGCTGACCTCTTTGGAGATATTTTGTTTGCCCAAAATGCATATATGAGATGGTTGTCCCAACTCCTTTTGTGGTCTTCCAACATTTTCTTAATGACTTTAACCAGGCTCTTGTTTGAAGACTCTATTAGTCCACTTCTCTGTGGATAGTAGAGGGTTGAATGATTCAATAAAATTTTGTATTTTTGACAAAATTCAATCATTTTGACATTGTTAAATGCTGATGCATTATCTATAACTATCTGTTGGGGTCATCCAAACCTAGATACTATATTTTCTTCAATAAATTTAATAACTACAATGTTAGTTGCATTCCTAACTGGAATTGACTCTACCCATTTAGTAAAGTATTATATCTGGCATTTAATATCCTTTTATGTTGGCTACTTGATGTTGGATGAATTTCTCCAATGAAATCCAATCCCCACTATAGAAATGGTGCTTGAACTAGTACTGGAACTAGAGGAAGTACTATTAATATTTGTTATCCAACAAACATTTGACATTGAGTACAACTTCTAACCTTTGCTCCTACTTGTGCAAACAATGTTAGCCAATAAAATCCTACTCTCAAAATTTTATATGTTGTAGCTCTCCAAGCATAATGTCCTCCATAAATACTTGCATGAAATTGATCAGTAATTCCTTCTGTCTTAGTTTCTGTCAAGCAAAGCAAAAGGATATTGAGTGGATCTTTCCAATACAGAATTGTGTTAATGATACAATATTTTATGGCCTTCAACTTTAGTGTCTTGAATTGATTCTTTGTAAATTCAGATGGACACTCAAAATCTTGAAGAAAATGTACAATATTAGTGTATCATTCGATAACAAGAATTTCTCATCAATATGAATAGGAGTTGATTGAATTGAAGATGAAGGTTCTTGTGGATTATTCTCTGTTGAAGTTTGAGAAGGTTCTTATGGATTATTCTCTGTTGGAGTTTGAGAAGGTTCTTATGGATTCTTCTCTGCTGGAATTTCCAAAACAGAACTTATCCCCAAAACTTTACAATTTGACTCAGTTAAGAGTTTAGACAAACCTTGACCTTTCAGCAACTTTGTAGTTTTGATAATAAGATCAAATTCTAATATATTAGTGATCCATCTTCCTCTTCTTCCGTCGGTATTAGGTTGAGTTAATATAGTTTAACAACACTATCGGGAACATAAGCAATAATGGAATAATGAAGGACATAGACTCTAGAAGCGTTTAAGGCTTGAACTAAGGAATAAGCCTAATTTTCAATAATATCATATTTGAGTTCAACATCTCTCATAAATTTACTGAAAAAGGAAATAGGTTGGTCATCTCCATTCTCATTCTTTTGTAAAAGAACAACAACTAAGGTGGTTTCAGAGGCAAAGGAAAAAATGCTAAATGGTTCAGAATATTTTGGATTGGCCAATATTGGGGCTTCAGAAATAGCTTTTTTAATATGTTCAAAAGCAAATCTTATTGGAATTGTCCATTGGACTTCATGATATTTCCTCAACATATCAATGTTATCCTTAACTATTTCAACATAATTAGGTATAAATCTCCTTAAAAAGTTGATTTTTCCAAGAATTTGCCTGAATTTCCTTTTTATTCCTTGGTAATGAAAGTGCTTGGATAGTTGAAACTCTTATGGGATCAATGACCACTCCTTCCTTTGAAATAATATGGCCAAGTAATTTTCCTTCATTGATTACAAACAGGGACTTTTTAGGATTGAGTGATATCCCAAACTTCCTACACCTGTCAAAAAATGTCCTCAAGTGCTTGAAATGTTATTGATCAGAATTAGAAAACACAGTCAGATCATCAAGATAAATGACAAAAAATTTATTTCCCTTACACACAAATGCTAAATCCATAGCTCTTTGAAAGGTAGCTCCAATGTTGGTTAATCCGAAAGGCATCCTTGCATACATAAAAGTACCTCAAGGAGTTGCCATTGTTGTCTTTTCTCTATCTTCTGGGCTCATCATGATCTGATTGTATCTAGAAAAACCATCTAACATAGAAATTCTATTAGCACCTGAAACTTTTTGAAGCAATTGGTCCATCTTGGGTAATGGATAATTATCTTTCAAAGATGATTTATTTAGGTTCCTGAAATCTACACACAGTCTGATTTCACCATTTTTATTTCTTACGAGAACTAAATTTGCTACCCAAACAGAATACCTCAATGGAACTATGATCTTGGCATCGAGTAAATTTTTAAGTTCTTTCTCAATGGTAGGAAGAAGGACTCGACTAATTATCCTTAACTTTTTCTTAAAACGTTTAGCTTCTCGTTTTAAAGGGCTTTTATGTTCAATAAGTGTTGTAACATATTTCTTCAACTCATTATAGGACCAAGAAAAAACATCTTTATAAGCTTTAAGGAGGTCTAAATATTTATCTTTCACTTCCATTGGTAAAGATCCAAAGATTTTAATATTTTTTATTTCTTCTGAAGTTCCAATATTACATTCTTCTATATCTTCTTCAAGTGAATTTGATAATGGATTTTTAGGAACATCGATGTGGTCAAACAATTTTTCAAGAGGAACCAAGCCCTTAGGAATAAAATTGTTAGATAATTGAATGATGTTATGATTACTGATTCTTGGGTTTAATTGTGAAGTTTGATTATCCTTATTCAGCTCATTATTATCCAGATGTTCTTCTTCAATTTGTAAGGTTGAAAATTCATCAATTACTTGCAAAAAGGATTTCAATGGTTCATGATCATCGAATACTTGCCAATGTTTAAGATTATCAGGAATTGAAGGCCTATATTTAACTTGAATTTGATATTGCACGAGCATTTGATCAGGAATTTTAAAAGAACAAGCTGAAATAGCTAAAGTGTCTGCATGAATATTCTCATATTTTGGAATAGAGTGATGTTAAATGCTTGGAAGAAATTATCCGTTGAGTCCCATACCTCATTTCTATAAGATCTAATTCTAGGATGTTATGTTTGACAAAGATTCCTTACCTGTTTAACAATGAGTTATAAGTCACTGAATACACTTAGATTATGCACTTTAAAACTTTTGGCTAACTAGAAACAAGGCTTTATATACTGCTACATTATTTAAAACATCAAATTCAAGCTTAGAAGATTGAGTTATATTCTCTTTGTCTGGTGAAACTAGTACAACAACAGCTCCAGCTCCTTCCTTTGAACAAGAACCATCAAAGTATAACCTCTAAATATTAGTCTTAATAGCCTTTGGTTTATCTACAATGATTTCAATGCTAAGGTGAGTGTTTTGTAAGTTATTTGATGATAATTCAAAACATCCAATATCTTGATGTACTGCATAAATGGGATGTTTTCTTGTTTTATCTGATTTGCAAACAATATTTATGAATCTTACATCTATGTATAGATCTAAAAATCACTCGTGAGTGATCTCAGTTAAATAATTAATGAATGAAGGTATTACAAACTCATGTGTTGGTGTGCGTCTATGTCATTTTAGGAAATGGATAGATTAGATTCCAAAATACACAGACAATGGAAAATGGAAAGCAGTAAGGGAAACATAGTAAGTAAATACAAGAACACAGCACATTAATAAGGAGTTCACCCTATTCCCCAGGGCTACGTCTCTGGTTGAGGTTTCAGTGGTGGCCTTCTTTTATTGTGTCTTTAAAGCAGAGATTTATAATGAGGAGCTCAACTTGAGTCTCCTGAAAGAGATAATGCTTGGTAGGATGGTTCTTGGATTCCCCAAGCAACTAGAGTGCACAGACTCTTTCCTTACCAAGTCTCGACCTCTCTGGTCTTTAATGGGATGAGTCCAATGTGGTGCTCAATTCTCGACAGATGTCCTCACAGGGATCGCTTGAACCTCTCAAGACTTCCGTCTGCTCGATGCTGCCTTACGCTGCAGGTCAGCTCGGCTCTCTATTTCCTTTCTGTCGCTTGCTTTACTGTCTCTCTCGTCTTTCTTCCCACTATTCTCTTCTCCAATTCTTCCTTGTTCTATTTTTTATATGTTCATGGCTTAAAGCCAACCTGTTCTTGATTTTTCGCTTCCTCTTCCGCCCCTTCGGATCACCTGCTGCTATTCGTTTGGAGTTCCCTGCCTCTGCGTCATCACCAATGTCCCACAGGGAAGTGGACACTTGTCCTCTCACAAACTACGCCAACTCTTCCTCAACGGTTCGGTATTTCGGTTATGCTGTGTAATGATTCATCCACCAACTCAGCAGCCAAATTGGACTTCATAATTTTATGTGTCGCAACTTAATTCCCCCGTCAAATCCAGTTTCCCATCGGGTGCAATCTCCGTCGTCAGATCTGGAGCCCCCAGATCCTACGGTGTTTGCTCTTATCGCGCGGTTGACTTGCTCGACCGTTAGCCCGGGATGAGAGGCGGTTTTCTCTCTCATTCGCCGGACACACGTCGTGCAATGTATGGAATCGCTCATTTTCTACCAAATCCGCTTACCGGTCAATATGCCTCTGATATTCTGCTGGTTTTGGAGCGCAAGGCCCGCCTTTTGCTTTAGCGCTTTCCCTACAGTCTCCTAGCTTCCCATGCGACCAAGCACTCGGGACCTTTCCTTTTCGAGGGTTTGCTCAGCGACGCGTGATTAGTGCTAAGAGCGCATCAGAAACGACCTCTGTTTTCCGATCTGACTTCATAACTGCCAGTTTGCATCCTACGTGGTCTCCATGGGCTTCGGTTAGCGCACTTTGACCGAGTTCCTCGTCGTTCCTTGCTGGCTACAAACTGCCACTATCCAGAGGTCTTCCTGATAGCTCTTTGTTCATAAATTTTTTAAGTTTGTCTGATTTGATACAGTCATAGAACTTTGTTAGTTTTCATGGATCCAATTCGGATCACGGCCTTCCCACTGAAAAGCTTTTGGACCACCAAAAGTTGGTTTTCAAGCATCGACTAAGTGAGGGTACAATTGTCTCACTTGTCCAATCTCTGTCCACTTTGCACTGCTCGGTTTTGACCCCTTGAGCCCAATTCTGAGGTACTCAACATCTCCCCTACACGTCATCCTCACCTTCCTGTCCAAAACTGTGTCTTCCTGCAATTCATTAAGATATTCATGTAGTAGGTCATCAATATAAGGCAATTGACTCTACTCTTCGGGATCTTTAATTAGCGAAGGTTAAAACAATCTCAAGCAATCTGCATTTACAACTGAGTAGATGTGCATGTAAGCTGGTAGATCAAGGTGAAAAGCATTCTCACCAATCTTCTCAAGTATCTTGAAGGGTCCATATTTGATAGGCTTTAGCTTTTTACCTTCACCTTGCATTCTGTCTTTGCTGATATACAGCCAGACTTGGTCACCAACTTGGAAAATATGCTCCATCCGATGCTTGTCATGCCTTGCCTTATATTTGGCTTGGCTCCTTTCCAGTTGTTCCTGTACTGCCTAGTGGATCTCTTGGATTTGTTCAATGAACCTAGTTGCCCTATCCACATCATTGTGTCCCTCAACTGTGGTGTCTTTACCAAAGACAAAATCCAAAGGAGACCTTGGTGTGAAACCAAAACATGTCTCAAAAGGATATCTTTGGGTAGAAGAATGTTTTGCTTTGTTGTAAGCATGTTGCATATAACATAAATGTTCATCCAAAAGCTTAGGATTCTTGTTGCAATATCCTCTGAGTAACTAGATCATTGTCCTATTAACTACTTCTGTCTGGCCATCAGTTTGTGGATGAAAAGTTGTGCTTTTCTTCAGTTTGGTGTCCATCAGTTCCCACAAATTTGACCAAAACTTCCCCACAAATCGGGTGTCTTGATCAGATATAATGGAAGTGTGTAATCCAAAATGAACCCATACATGTTGAAAGAACAGTTTTGCAGTTTGTTCAACTATAATCTGTTTATTACAAGGTATCAAAATACACATTTTGCTGAACCTATCTACAATAACATACAGATAATCATGATCTTTCCTAGATTTAGGCAGTCCTCCAACAAAGTCCATGGAAACACTTTCCCAAGAGTGAGAAGGAACTGGTAATGGAGTGTGCAAGCCCAGTTTTCTATTGTTTGGCTTGCTTTTAGCACACATAGTACACCCTCTTACATATCTAGAAATTGTCTCATTCATTTTTGGCCAATAACAAAATCGTTGCAGTTGTGCAATTGTGTTACTTACCCCAAAGTGACCTGATATTAGAGGAGTGTGTTCTTCTTGAATTATCTTTACTCTTTCAGTTTGTGGAATGCATAACTTCCCACAATGATACAAGAGTCAGTCCTTTACATGATAATCCAATTCTTCTACTCGTTTGCCTTGACTTAAAGTTGCATATACATCTTTAAAGTCTATATCATGAGCATATCGTTCAATGTAAGTCTCATGTAACATAGAATTATGCTTAAGTATAATAGATGCATTTATAATGGGTCTAGATAACATATTTGCAAATTTATTATGTATGCCCTTTTTATATCTGATGACTAAATGAAACTGTTGTAAAAAACCCATCCATCTATAGTGTATTGATTACTGCAACTTAGTTTGGGAGTGTAGATATTGAAGTGGTTGATGATCAGTATGTATTACTGTCTCTTTGCCCATTAAGTAATGTTTCCACTTTTTCACGCTCTGTGCTAATGCACACAATTCTTTATCATATATAGGATAGTTAACTACTGCATAATTAAATGTCTCAGAATGATAACATATGGGTTTACTGTGATGTGTCAACACTGCTCCCATGGCATAGTCACTGGCATCCGTTTGGATCTCAAATGGTCTTTGAAGATCAAGCAGTGCTAGTACAGGTGTTGTACTAATCTTTTCTTTCAAGGTGTCGAAGGCTTTCTGTTGTTTGCCTCCCCATTGAAACACCTTGTTCAATCCTGTTAAAGCAT
>APFE030308415.1:137087-160549 GCA_000404065.3 Pinus taeda | reverse complement strand
TAAGCATGGGAATGCCCGCCTCAGCTAGATCATGAAAATTTTATGAAGATAATGTATTGTATTGTATCTTATTACAGGTCACCTTCCAGTTTGAAAAACCTTGGATCCTCATGATAAAGCATTTCACCCGACATCAAAGATCTATGACCTCATGCTTAGGGGGCAACTGTTATAGACATATTTGGAAACTGCAACCCCAATCACATATGTCCATAAACCAAGGGCTTTTGAGTCACTGAAAGTGTTGTTTCATGCCCTAAAGGAACAAGGTTAGCTGATTACATCATCTCCCAGAAGTTCTCCACAGAAAACTACTCAGAACTGGTCAAAACTAGACCATACAAACTGCTCAATGCAGAGGGGGGATGCATCTCACCTGCTCAGTGCGGAAAGTGTGATGCATATTGAAAATCCCTTCTTTAAGGTGCGATGGGTGAGAGTAGACAAATGGAAGAGAGAGTTTGCGAGGTGGATGATCATGGAATCTTCCAGAAACTTCTCCTGTGACACTTGCCTCTCTGAATTCGCCCAGGGATGAGTAAGAGATCATTAATCTCCAAGTGGAATCAAGAACTATCAGAGAGAAGACACTAATCAAAATCCCAGAAGCTAACTCACCCCCCTATAATCATCTATATATGTATCCCTCATCCCAGAGATCCAGACGCTGGAATATTGTATCTTGTAAGGAAGTGTCATTGGTTTCTTGGTGGAATATCATAGTGTTGGGTGATCTAAGATTTTCATGAGGTGAATAAGGGCTTTCATGTTGGGAGGATGACATTGGGTCAGATCAATGGGTTGTAATCCTCTCTTCTAATCTCTATATCAATAAAGCTATTCAAGTTTTCCTCCACATTCTTGTATGTTTGCTAATATATGCATGTATGTGGTGAATATATATCTGGTCCTATATTGTTTATGACTGTAGATCTCTGCACTTTGAAGGTATTATGCTGCTTTGACTTTACAGGTACTCTTTGAAGTGGAGTGTTCACGGGAGGAGCATCAAAGATCTGTCAAAGGGGAGAAGGAACAAGCTGAGAACCAAGCGAAAGATCAAGGTTGTTATTCTTTGCTCTTCTCCTATCTACTTCTCGTAAAGGAAAATGAAAGTAACTTTAATCTGTTTGTTTCTAAGATAGCTACCCGTCTTAGTGGGACTAGTAGCTCTACATAGACACTAGATTTCCCGATAACATCATGCCAAGCACGAACCGTTGAAAACAATTTTGTTTGGCAGCAAAGGGGTTTGCAGGGGAGTCTTACTTTCGTCAATGTCCTTTGGTACCTTGGACTTAGGCTTGCATGGAGGGACATACTCCAACAACCGAGTAATAGGACCTGCACCCTAGGCTTCAACCTCCTCGATTTCAACTCCCACATCGTCATCGTCCATCCGGATGTCTTCAATGTCTTCTTCCTCAGGTTCTAAGTTTATGGCTTTTCCCTTATCCTATGCAGTAGGCTTCGGTGGGTTTCTTCTTGGCGGTGCATGCACTAGTATGGAAGGCTGCTTCCCCTTCTTGTCCTTTATGGTTTCCTTGGTTGGGGTTAGCTTTGGTCTCAACATCCTCGGCGATTTAGGGTCCTCCACCAATAATTCGGGCACTTCTGAGCAACTACTTCTGCCTATATTTCCATTTCCTATGCCACCTCCTCCACTGCTTGTTTTGTATTTATAATTTTTGCGGGTGCTGACATAACGCTTTATAACAGTGCTCAAGTCGTATATGGCAATTTTGCAAATTTAGGAATATCCTTGAAAGTCTCGAAGAATTCTCAGTTCATGGGTGCCTGAGAGCTCAACTACTTAATTCTCAAAATGTCAAGTGTTTTTTGCTGGACAACCACCTATAATTTATAGGGTATTTTGAATTTTAATCTAACCATTCGCGCCAAATTCAGTCCATTAATGCCAAATTTGAGGCATATTTTCAAGGATTTGAACTGTAAATTTTGTTCTAAATGTCAGCCGCCCGCTCCATTTGGCTGCATTTCAACCATCAAGTCACGAACAGTGACCTTAACGGTCACTTTCTGGCCAACCTGCATGATTTCTCCCTGGGTAGTGCAGCTCCCTCCGCGTTGTTGCAGATCCTGTGACACTTCCTTGCTTCGCACCATCCTCCAATCACGTAGCTCCCTAACCTGGGTAGTGTAGTTTATAGTCTGTGCCTCCTTTTAGCTTCCTAGAGTGCTAAGAGAGCGTTGCATTCATCTAGTCACATGGTCGGACCACCGGTATATGCCTTCAAGTGACTGCCATTCACCTTCCCTGGGAATAGATCTCCATTCAATTTGACCAGCTCTACCACTCCTCCATCGGTAATCTCTTTAATGACATAAGGCCCTAACCAATTCATCTTGAACTTCCCTGGAAATTTATCAAATTTACTGTCATATAACAAAACTAGGTCATTTACCTTAAAGGTGCACAACTTAATATCTCGAACATGCCATGCCTTTTCCGGTGCTTTTGGACCTGTTGGTGAAATCTAGCTAGAAATCTCTCTTCCTCAAGCTCATCCAACTGTGTGAGCCTTTTCTCCAGGGCTCTGCAATCTGTCATACCTATGAGCGCTATTATGTGCAGACTAGGCACAATATATTCCATAGGCATTACCGCTTCAACACCGTAGACAAGCCTAAAAGGGGTTTGTCCAGTCAATTTTTGTATGTCATTCGATAAGCCCACAATACTGCAGGTATGCATAGGTCCCAATCACTTCACTAAGAATTACAAACCTTGGTCAGCACATTCTCGAGCACTTTATTGAACGCTTCCACCATCCCATTAGCCTGTGGGTGATAAGGCATGCTCTTCTCGTGATATACTTGAAATTCCTCCATTAGCGCACTGAACGTCTCATTTAGAAAATGCATAATGTGATCACTCATCAATATTTTTGGATAGCTAAATCGTGTTAGTACATGTTCAAAGAGGAACTTTGCAATGATCGTGCCTGTGCAAACCTTCATAGGCTCTGCCTCCACCCAACAAGACAAATATTCCATCGCGGTGATAATGTATATGGATCATGTCTTTCCTTGGGGCTGAATGGGTCCCACTAAATATATCGCTCATTTCTGAAATGGTTGCAACATCATCTGTGGATTCAAAGGCATCGCATCCCTTTGTGATGGCTTGCCAGTCCTTTGACATACATTGCATGCCTTGCAATATGCTTTTGAGTCCTAAAGGAGGGTTGGCCACCACAAACCTATGCATAAAATCTTCTACGTAGTCACTCTCCCTGCATAATGTCCTCCCACAGTGCCCCCATGAGCATCCGCGAGGATGCTGCTTCTTTCAAACTCAAGTATATATCATTGTAATATCTCGATAGACCCCATTTTGTACAGATGCCCAGCTATGAAAGATAACTTTTCTGCACTCACCACTAATTCCTTCTTCTCCTGGATAGTGTATCCTTCTGATGTACTCTGTGTCGTTAAGAAGTGTATTATAACCTCAAAATGACCATTTGCGATGTGCACTGAAAACAACTATACATTAGGTAATCCTCCCTCCAAATTAGTGGGCTCTTCCCCTGTTTCGATGTGCGACAGATGGTTTGGTCCTACATTTAGTTGTCTAGGCTTCACAATAACTTCAAAATCATATTCATGGAAGAATAAGAGCCATCTGCAGATTCCCCCCCTCCCCAACATAGGCTTATTGACTAGGTACTTCAATGCAGAATGATCTGTGTACATCTTAAAATGGCCTCCTAACAAGTAGTGCCTAAACTTCTGGAGCACATATACCATTGCTAACGCTTCATGCTCGGTAGTGGAATAATTCTTCTCTGCTTTAGATAACCTTCTGCCTGTAAACACGATAGGGTGGTCTAGGTCTTCTCCACTAGCCTGTGTCAGTATTGCTCCCAGCACTATACACGATGCATTGACATGTACGTGAAACTCCTTCTTCCAATTCGGGAAGACTAGGTTCGGCATAGTGACCATCTTTTCTTTCAATACATCTAGGCTCTTCTTACAATATTCATTCCAGTAGAACATGACATCCTTATTTAGCAATTTCTCCATAGGTGTGATTATTTGGGCATAGCCTTTGATAAACTTTATGTAATATCCTGTATGTCTTAGGGTAGCACGTAATTGTTTCACACTCCTTGGTGCTTCTAAGTTTAGTATCACCGTGCTCTTCGCGAGATCTACCATCAGTCATTGTCTACAAACCATATGACCTAGCAAGGTCCCAAAGGGAACACAAAATAGACACTTCCTCATATTGAGCGTGATCTTGTATCTTCGACAGGTATCCAACATCAAGTGTAGGCTTGCTACATGGCATTTCACTAGCCCAAACACAGTCCAATCATCAAAGTATACCTCCAGGGACTTATGAATAAATTCCTTGAAAGTATACCTCCATTCTTCAATCCAAACGGCATTATAATGTACTAAAAACAAACCCACTCAGTAGCTAAGGTTGTCTTTCTCCTATCCTCCAATGCGATTTTGATGTGGTGGTACCCCGACAACTCGTCAGTAAAGGAATATGCTTCCTGGCCACCTACATTGTCCAACACTTCATCAATGAATGGAGTTGTGAAAGGATCATGTACACAAGCATAATTCATGTTTCTAAGATCCATGCATATCCTTATTTCATCCTTCTACTTCTTCTCCTATAACCCCCATAGGGCTTACCCAGTCAGATTCTTCCACAGGCTCCATGATGCCTACCACAAGTAACTTGTCTAGCTCTAAGTGGACCTTTTCCCTATATTTTGGATTGATATGGTAAGGCCTTTGCTTAACCGGCTTCACATCAGGCTTCAATGTGATCTTCATAACATCTAGGTCCCGATTATCCTTTTTAGATCCGTAAAATTGGTAGGGAATAAATCCTGATATTCATGGAGCAATTCAGTGATCTTATCCATTGCCGCGTCGTCCCAGTAATCTCCAATCTTTGCAAATTTGGGATCTGCCTCAGTACCAATGTTTACTTGTTTTGTTTTCAATGGCATGGTTATATTAGAGTTCTCAACCTACGATCCTTCAACCTCGTGGTGACCTTTGGTTTTAGGGATGTTAATCTTTTGCTAATCCTCATATTCTTCTTCACTGATTAAATTATAGCATTCTAGTGCGTGACTTAGCTAAGTAGCCCATTCAGGATAAGATAGGTCTAAAGGATCCTATGGTATCCTAAAGATTTCTACTTTCACTTCTTGTAGTGCTTCATCAATACTGTCAAAACCGTATTCAAAACTAAATGTCATCATGAATCCTTTGTGTATGATATCCCATTCACCTATCCAATGGAAGAGATCTGTTTCTACATACCAATGCATCGGGACAATATCCAGGGTATGACAGAACAAGTGCACCCATTTAGGTTGGGGCTTCTCTCCATAAGCCTGGGTCCATTTGGCCAAGTATGCACGCAGATCATCCCGCTCATCATACTTGTCTGTCATTCACATCTTCGGCTTCCCAAAGCAAGTTCTCATCATTCTCCTACATTCATGCCAATCATCAAAGCTTTCCTTGTGCGTACCCCACCACCTTGCGGGCATAGCACGTAGTGCCCAATCCAATGCCTGGAAGTGTTCCTGTTATAGTACCTCCCTCTCAAATGCATCCAGGAAAATATCTACATCATTAAGGCCATCATAAGTAGGTATATTTCTTACCTCTGATGAAACACAACACAACAACTGGGCCATCATGTTACAACTTAGTGTATTTACCTCATGTAACCAATTCTGCCAATGTTCCAGTTCCTCATCAGAGTCTGAGGTGCATGAACTATCACAATCCCATGTAATTCATCCATCCGCTATTGGATTCACCTAGTTTTAGTCTCACATTGTTCTCATAATCATGGATTGATTCAGTATAGCTTGATCCCTCAGTAGGGTTTAGGGGTGCTATTACGCGTAGTGATTTCTTCTCAAATATCATCTTTCGCTTCTTTATATTAACTACCCCATTCATATCAGTAGCCCAATCGATTACAAGGACCGTGAGGTAGGGGTTATTGTCATCTACAATTTCTATTACTTCAAAATCACCCAGTGCCTCACACCCTTGAATATCCACAGTCACCCCCTACAGCTGCCCCATGGGGATGATCTTCTGCTGATTTGCCATCCTTATCTAAATTTGAGACCATTGTAACAAGGGTCTCCCCATCTGTTCCCAAGTTTGTTTAGGTAGGACGTTCGCATTTGACCCCCAGTCCAAAATAACTTGATCCATCTCATACTCTACTATCTACATGGTCAGTCTCATCTCTCATCTCGTCCTTGTTTTATGTTTACTTGTCTTTTGCACTACACATGGCACAGTCGTGGTGTTTCCTATGCATCTATTTATGAGCTCCTGTAGCCCCTTCACAGCCTTTCTCTCGTGCAGTAACTTCATATAGGTTTTTGGGAAAGTTATAAGCATTGTAGGGTCCATCTCTTGATCAGCCTTATTCATTCCTTCTAAGGTGGAGGCCTAAGTGAAGTTATTCTTTGCTTCCATGAAGGTTTCATGTGCGCTTTCCAAATCAAACTTAGTTTCCTTTGCTGGAGCTTTGTGAGCCCATGTACCATCTTCTAGTTGTTTCCCCTTGTCATCCCCTATTGCGATTCCACTTCGGAGCACTATATTCATGTTCACATCTTCTTTGTGTGGCTCAGACCTCATCATCTGTAGGTTCTGAGTAGGTTGTGGTGGTAGCGCCCCTTTTCACATATCCTTGCTATCAGTGTAGGATAGTCTTCCATTTCATGATCAAACAGAGTGCAATATTTGCACGATGGATGTGTTGGGTTGGTACAATTGCGGGCATAATATCTTGGCCCTCCGTAATTGTAGCAAATCAATTGTCCTTGACCTATACGAGGTCCTCCTCCGCCTCGACCTCGTCCACGCCCCTAAAATCCTGTCCATGCCATCTCTGCGCTCTGGTCAGGGGTTTGTTTCAACCTGAACCCTATAGGCGGTAGTTCTATCCATCATTAATTCATAACTCCTGCAATTATGCTCATCATGCCCTACTAACCTACAAAAGTTGCAGAACAGTTGCTGTGGTGTCTGTGCAAACTTCTGCAACAAATGACAATTATCTGTGGCATGTTTTCCTGCTACTTGACATATCACACACCATAATGTAGGCCTTGCGCTCAGTCCTACTTGAGCTTCCAGCCTCAAAGGCATCGGTCCTCCTCCTATAAGGTAGTTTAAAAAGACCAGACAATGGTATTTGTTATGCCCTTGATTCTTTCACTTCAGATACCATACCTCTTCATGCACATCTGGTCAAACTATCCTGTTCTGCTTCAATATTTTCATCTTAAGGCAAAGAGTTTTCAACTACGCATGGATCTTCTGAACCCCAAGATTTGGATCTTTCATCAGTGTTTCATGCAGCCTCATTGCAAGCTTGAAGACTTCTGCCTGAGTTGCTATCTTCTGCTGTGACAGTGCAACCCTTAAGTGTGGCAAGAGCGAAGCCACGAACCACTCGCGATGTTTTCCGTCCATTAGGTTCATGTTACCTTCATGGATTGCACACTTCAACCTCTGATCAAGTTCCCAAGGTGTCTCATCTAGTTGCATCATGATTTATTTTAACCCCACAATAGATTGTGCTTCAGACATAGGCCTACTAGTTTCTCTATTCAGTGTCTTCTGGATGTCTGCCACTCCAGTATTCGGGTTATCATTAGTGTACTTGGTATACTAGGTTATCGCATAATCCTACAGAGCACTAACCAATGTCACCTTCTTCATGTTGTCATCTATAATGCCCTGAGCTTCCCATACAGCTTTCACAACAAACTAGAATTGGTCTGGGTCCTCATTCTCCAAGCCTTTGAACAAAGGCAACTTCACTGAATTTGCAATACTAAGATGCAGTGGAGGTGGAGGTGGAGGTGGTACAAGTGAAGTTGTAGGTGATGGTTGTGAAGTTGGAGGTGGTGTGGGTGGAGGTGGTATTCACGGGAATCCTTGCCTTATTAACCAAATAGCACTTTGCGGGGAAACCTGCGATATTCCCTCTTCGTCACCTTGTGGAGGTGAAATCAATGGACTATATTCAGGACCCTTTTTCCCTTTGTTTCTAAAAAAATTTCTACTTTACGTAGCCCTGAACATCAAAGTAGCTGCATATCCCATTTTCACACAATAACATTTTAATCTAGGTATTCAAATATTTAACGTACTTACCTTGCGGTCTTTTGAAAAAGCGTTGCCCCACCTTGCTATAGCTGACTAAGTTATTGACCTCAAATTTAGTTACAAATCCTCCTATGACGCAATTAAGCCAATGATCGATAGTTCGGATGATCTTGTCCTTCAATGCTTCCAACCTTCGCACTAGCTCCGGGGTCCACACAATAGGACTGTTAAGTTTCCAACTTGCTTGGCTATCTGCTAGCTTTGCGATCCACTCGTATAGCTCAATTGGAAAGGAGAGGAAAAAGATCTCATGGATCTCTGTATACAGGTACCTTTCTAGCCACTATACCTTTGTCAGTCACAGGTTTCATTCTCCTACACCGTGAATTCATGGATCTTCCTATCCAACCAATCTCCAATCTCTTTCTTAGTCAAATTCCAGTGATACGACATCACACATCTCTTATGTAAATTCTAGTCCCGAAAATGGAACCATTTTTTTTCTTGAAGGGGCCTGACCCAGGTTCAACATTAATTAGCCAAACAAATCCCTACACTACTGGCCCTTTCGGCATCAACCCGTGGAGCACAGATTGAAGTCCCACCTAAAGCAGTATGGGGGGATTGTAGAACCAAGTTTCTGCACCCTAAGATGGTCGTGATGTCGTTTAATTCCCTTTGTTCCTGCCTTTTCATACGTCACTTTTCTCTAGGGCTTGCTACTGGAGCCCTCTATTCTGTCCTTCAATACCTCTGTAAAAGGGTTTGGTTGTCCTTCACACAGCCCTAACCCTTGATCTAGACCCTTTCGTTCTGCCAAGGCAACATACTGTGCAGATTCCTAAACTAGTCCAAGTGTCTTTCTTATCTTATTAGTTACTCACAATTAGAACCACATAAATAGATATTCATATATGCATCCAATTATTCAGCATAATTATACACATTCACGTACCATATAAGCATTATAAAGGAAATTCATACATAAAATGACAAGATGAATTAATCGGAACAAAAACACAGAAATGGCACAATACTTCTCTTTATTGATATCTTCCAAGTGATTATAGACTCTATTCACCCTATGCACATAGTTGCAGGGGTCCGCACACTTAATTACGGACTTCTACTCTAGGCCTCTGGGCACTTAGCTACAGAGCCTCTACCTATGCTATGACCCAAAGCTTAGACTTCCTACTTCAAAGTTATCACTCTCTTATATTGTGTCTCCCTAAAACTACTTAGAGCTTAGCTCTTTTTATACAATCCCATGGTCTGTGGACCATGGGTGGATCTCTTACAGCCAACTTTATTTTATAAAACTAAGGGCAGATAACCCTTTATGACTTATAACACCTATGTGCTCCGTGACCACAAAATGCGGAGTCTTTACAATTTTCTTACAAAATTTGACTAAAATATGGGCTTTTAGTCCCAAAACTGTCCTTTGGGGGATCTCGTTCCCAACATGGCCTAGGGATAGATTTGTGCAAATTCTTGGGCCAAGCAGCCACTCTCCTCCAAAAATGCTCAAAACAGTCCTAGAGGCAATTTTTGGGTAGGAATGCTCAAATCTGGAGAGCAAGGTGAGCCTTCCTTTCCCAGATTGCGCAATGCAGCCTTGGTGAAGGCAGAGCCCAGGCCAAGGTTGGCTAGACTCGCCTATGGGTGACTGAAAGCAAGTAAGCCAGTGAATACATGGCAACAATAAGTGATAGAATAATTGATTGGTAGTGCATGTGAAACATGAATGAAAGATTCAGCAAATAGATCAACATGCATATGGGTGAGGCAATTCGCCAGTTGGGTGAATGTCTGTGCGGAACAGTTTCATGCATGCGAAAATAGTGAGATAGCAGCAAAAACTAAAATAGAGCTAGGACAAGCTAGTATACCTGTAAATGATAGCAATTGTTTAAAGAAAGAAAGCAAATAGTACTCCCACAAGCGAAAACACAAAAAGCGATAGAAATGAAGCACAAGGCATGGTAAGCGAGCTTACCTCAAAACAGTTGGGCTGAGTATGCCAACTGCACCTAGATGTGATGAGGGATGTCATAGCTACAAGTTTGATGTGAGGAATGAGCTCTGTAGTGTCTGGTTGATGAGTTTTGATAACACCAAGGTTGTGACGCGCATGCCACGAATCTAGGGGAAGTGACACTTGGTGGAAGGTTTCAGAATTACTCCTTGCATGTAACCTCAAACTGCTAAACATAGATCCCTGAAACAAGGGATGTCTTTGCACATTGCCTTGGGAGAAGCAGACCATGCATGCAAGTCTATTTCTCTTAGTCCAGGAGGGAACCGGTCAACTCAGTTGCACATGTAAGAGACTACTCGACTACTAGAGAAAAATGCACATTTCTGGCTAGGAGTTGGGTTGCAAAGTAGCTGACTACTACCCAGATTTGTGCAAATCTTGGGTTGAACAACCTGCTACTACGAAAATAAGCAGAAATCCTGCTAGGAGGGCTGACTAGTAGGATTGTGCAATCCTGGACCCCAACAAGCTAATAGAGAGGATTGCCCAATTCCTAGAAAGAAGGTTCATTTCCCTCCAGAAATGTGCAATTTTCAAGGGGAAGCTGCTCAACTTGTAGCTGGATCAAGTCCGGGTGAATAGCCGGTGAAGGGAAAAGATCAAACTCTGATCAACAGGCTACATTTGATCAAGAAAGACACTGAAGCTTGAGGAATTGATAAAACAAGGGAAGCTGCTATGAAGGTTGGTAGGGATGCTCCAAAACAAGCTAAGGAAAAATTTTGGAGGGTAGTTTTAGCTGCTACAACATGAGAATAATGGATATGGGTGTTTGGAGGAATGTGATTTTTAATTTAATACATCTACATACACAAAAATAAATAAAAAAATTATCATGAATGTTGATTTACACGGCGTGTTTCAACAAAAATAACTCTTTTACATATAAATAAATGTATTTATTTATTTCCTTATTTATTTTATTTTCTACTGTAACCTACTCTACTTTGAAAAATAAAATATGTTTATGTATAAGAGTACTTCCAATAGATCCATTTTCAAAATAAGGCCTCAAGTATGTACACACTCGAACTTGAAAAATGCATGTACATAAATGTTGGGGTATGAGAGACCAACTTCCCTTGAAATGATGGTGCCAAGAATTGTCGAATTATGGAGTCATGTTGCAATCAAATGATGGAGTGAAACAAATGTTTAATATAACCTTTACTTTCTTGATTTCCCATAGTTTTCATATCATGAAGTTCTTCAGAAAATTGAGTATCCAATGTCTTATTGAACTCGATGGCTTTTTGATGCAAACTAGTAGAGACCTCATTTTCTTCCATAACTTATGCAATTTTTGGATTTGAAACCTTCCCAATATCAATACAAGTTTTCTGCAATGGTGCAAGTGAGATAGAATGGGTGGGAAGGGTCGCTAAATTTTGTAGTTCAACACTGTAAGAATGATAGACTGGTTTATTATGTTGAGGGTGTGAAATGAGTTGAGTGGGATATTTTGTAGGGCATGGAGGATTTTGAAGATTTAGTTGATTGGGTTGTGTGGATGATTTTGATAGACAAGCAATATGTTGTTGAAAATCTTGTAAAGAATATGGTTGATGTGTTTGTGCTACAATATGAGGGAAAGTAGTAATGTAATAATGTGATAAGCCATGCCAAAATTGTGGAAAATATTGGTGGGGGGTTATACTGAGATTCATATGGTTTCCCTAATACAAGAATATTCCATAATGGATAATGCAAGAAAATGGAGAGAAAGTGTTTTTATCCATACATGTAGGCCACGGTTTCCATGGTTGTGAGGTTGTAGCTTATAAATCTCTTTGACATGATGCTTTCATCCTAGGTAAGAAAGAGAAGTTACCCATGGGGTTTTTCTTTTGGCATCAAGGATAAAACAATTCTTCAATTTTTTCTTGATTTTTCTTAGCGTGCAAAACATCCAATTGTGAAATTAGAGAGCTAATAATAACAATGTTCAAATGTTCAAATAAATCACCGATTTCAGCTCTTGTATCTCCTATTCACGTAGCATAATTTAAAAAGAAAGAAGAAAGTTCTCTAGAATTTTTACTAGCCTTGGAGATTTCTCTTGAATACCTTGTGCATAAATCACAAACATCATCACATGATAGCTGAAAATCATCACCTTTTCCCATTTGATCTAAGAGTTCTAAAAATTTATCTTTGATTCCACCATGTAGGAGTGTTTTCAATATTTTTTTTGTCAAATTCTAATGTTTTTTCATTTTTGAAGGTTGTATTGAAATCACTCCAAATATTCCTCCAAGCTTTCATCTTCCCCTTGTGTCATTCTGAAAATATTTTCATTGGCCTTGCAATAGTCTTGGTACTTCTTCAAAAATACATTCCTCATGTCTTCCCATGTTTGGATGCAGTTCCCACCAAGGCTCATAAACCATCGAAGAGTTGCTCCTTTTAGAGTAAAAGGAAACACTTTCAAACTTTAATCATTAGTACAATAATCATATCCTCTACAAATTAATTCAAACTCAAATAAGAATGTATCTGGGTCTTTGTTTTCCAAACCATGAAAATTCGATAGAGAAGATGGGAGAATGATATGCATTTGTGTCACTCCCCCTAAATCTATGATAGGGAATTAAAACGTAGCAGTGTGTGTCATTTCTTCCCAAAATAGAAGATATTCTTCATGTTTTACTTTGAAGCTCCTCCTACAAGTGTTCCTATTAATAGGTTAGTGAATTGGGTGGTGCTTACATCACCAATTAAGTGAAATGATAAAAATAAATTTAAGTTCCTTCCTCTAATGTTCCTACTTTTAATCATGTATGCTATATAGCCCAATCCTGAAAAATAAGGGTAGATCCATCACTGGTTCCCTAGGATGCATGTGTAGGTTCTTACCTCCTATCTTCAATATCCAACCCTCACGAAATCAAGTATGCATCTACAACCAGTCATTAGTATGGTAGCACTCTTCTGACAGCCTGCTCGACAATGACGCCAAAATGTTGGGGAATCTAATTGCTTAATAAAAAAAATAACTAATCACCTAAATGTGAATTGTCAACTCAATGAGCATCTTTTTATTTCAAGGAAATCGAAAAAATATATGCAAGCAGCTACCAACAACTAATTATTGGTTCTACATTATTTTGTTTTACACTACCAATCTCATTCAACAATAAATAAAATGCAATATTTGAATAAAAATAATAATTTAAAAAGTAGAAAGTAAATGACAATATATATATTATATATATATATAATGATATATATATATATAATATATATATATATATATAATATATATATATATATAATATATATATATAATATATATATATTATAGATATGTCGCATGAATTGAATCAATATTAAATTAAACCACACCTTGCTGAATTGGTAATTTACCCTATTGCACCCAAAAGAATTCAAATGCTAATCTAGAGCAGTAAATTAATAAAAATCTAGAATCTGCAGAAAACAATAAAACTAGAAAATGCAACAACCATAAAATTACTTAAAAAAAAGGCAAATTTGCTTTAAGGAATAACAATTGAAATTCAAAGAAACAAAAGTAATTAAAATGAAAAAGTAAATAGTTAAACTAATTTACATTTTCAAGGTAGCACCTCATAATGAAGTCTACCAAACTACCAAGGAGTCAATTCTGCCTTAAAAGATAATTAAGATCAAATTACGAATAAAAAATGTAGAACTCCAATTGAAGAGATGGAGATAATTCAATGCGAAAGATGTTGAACCCCAATGGTTTTGAAGGTGGGTCTAGGGTTCATATCTTTTGCTGCTAAACCTCTATCACAGTAAAGGTTTTTCTTGACAGTTTCTCAATGGCATTTATAGTGACCCTGGGACATTGCTCTCCTACTGACGCTGGTTTGTTTAAACTTCCTAAGAACTCGTGGTGTGGTATTTTTTATTGTTTTATCACTTAAAAGTTGGTTGTTTATGGGTTTAAGTTTATTTAGCTCCACGGGTTTTTGAGGAACTGTCAGTGGTTGGAAGGTTGTTTTGTGTCAGGTTTTTTACCAGGTGATTAATGGGTTTTGATGTGGTAAAAAAGGTTTCATTGTCGGTTGACGAGTTTCGCGGAGCTTTGCAACAAGGGTCAGCGGATGGGGAAAGGTTACCACCTGGATTTTTTGGGACGGTGCATTGGTTTCAATGGTTTCTCAGTGTTGGCATGGATGAGGAACTCCTAGACTATTCCTCAGACTCTTTGACCCCTAAAAACATCTAGGTTGAGAGAAAGCACTTGTCATCTACTGGGAAGGAACCAACATCTAGTGGTCCACCGACTACCCTGCTCATGGAACTCTCCTCCTTAATGCATAAGATGGAGGTTACAATGTAGGATTTGGGTAACAAGCAACTGGCTTCTACAGTATCAGAAGGTGGTTTTTGTTTGGGTGACAACTCTGAGTCACCTTTTCTCTCTATCCCGTCTCCATCTAAATTTCAGGCTTGGTCATAAGCACATACGATTGTTGCTTTCATGCAAGGAGGAGCTACTATCTCGGTGGTGGCTTTTCGTGGTTCAGCTCTAGAAGGGCTACATGTCTCCCCTCCCCACATTAGGTTTCATGGCAAGGGGCTAGTGATTTCTGCTCACCAGGGTGCTGCTTCTTCTCACCCCTCTAGATTTTTTGCTGGTATTCCCAATCAGGACCCTAGTCTGGATGAAAATCGCTCTTCGGACTCAGATGAGAACCCTCTAGCTGAAGGCGATCCTGCAGACAAACAAAAAATATAGGGGGAATGGAAAAAATTTAAGAACTCGAAACTTCAGGAACATGACCATCACCTGGCTTTTGGGGTGGGCATCACAATCGCAGAAGCGGCCCTAACTAAGAGTATTGTGCTCGTGGTTTGGGTGCGTGGAATAAATTATACACCAGCTTGACTAAGGAAATGGAATGTGAAGGTATGGGGAAATTTAATGATACAGTTGCTTGGTGTCATCACTCTGTCCAGAGGGTGGTTCACACTCATTTTCTCATAGTCGGACTAGGTGGATTGGGTATTGATGAGATACTGGCACATTGAAATGATGCCAGTTTTTCTTAAGCGTTGGTCTCCGCTATTCGACCCTGAGAAGGAAAACATGGGAGCTGGTCCAATTTGGGTTTTCCTGCTGGGTCTTCTGCTCCAATTTTAGTCTGAGGATATCTTCAAGGTTATTGGAGATGACACAGTGGTTTATCTTGATCATGATAGGTATTACCTGGATACAAGTTGCATGGCTTTAGCCAGAATGCTGGTGTACTTGGACACACGGAGGGCCTCATGGAGAGTTATCTACTTCAAATGGGGGAGACAACTAGGCAACAGATTCTCGATTATGAAGGTATCCCTTTCCATTGTTATTGATGCCATGAACTGGGTAATCTGTACAAAGACTACCCCCTTCTATCAAGGAAGTAGTAGGAGATTCCAAGGTCTTTGGTTTTAGCTAGTACTCAAGCAATGGAGGTGGACTTCCATCCATAGTCAGTCCCTCCAAAGGTTTGAGGGCACCAGCAGCTCGAAATTGGTCTCTCCTCTTCACAGCCAGACCATTTGGCATCCACGGCTCCTCTTACCAGAGCTCGGGACCAAGACTCGCCTTTCTCAAGTACTCCTCCCTTCCCTCCTTTGTTTTCAAATGATTTTCTATCTGCTTTTAATTTTTCTTCTATGAGTTTGTCTGGCTCGGTGTCTGAGGTCAGCAAGTTGTGTTCCCCTCTTTACCCGATTGTAATAGCCCCTTACCCTCCCCTCAGCACTAGCCCCACTATCATCCCCCTCCCACCCACTCACTCCATCAGAGGTAGCCCGACCTCTAGTGGTTCTCACCGCTATTTCCTTCACTCCCTTCCTACCTCCCAGACCCCTCCCTATGGCTTGGATGACGATTCCCTCCTTACCATTCCCTCAAAACCCCCCTATGATAGACAATCTCACCTCTCAAAAGCCATTAAGAGGGCTAGCATCAAAGTAGCTTCCGGGGTTCAGGCCCCCATTGACTGGGTCCTTAGAGCAAAAGAAAACCCTCAAAAGGTTACCCCATGAAGTGCCTCTCCTTCAACTATAGGGGCCTGGCCAGCCCGGACAAAAAGCTAGCTCTTAAGAGGTTATGTCTATCAGAGCAACTAGATGTCATTTTCTTGCAAGAAATGCTGGGTGAAGGGAGTCTGGTTAATAATATACTAATAAAATTCCTTCCAGACTAGGTTTTCCACTCCTTGGATGTCAAAGTGCGCACGAGTGGATGTGCCATTGGTTTCAACAAAAGATGAATAAAAGTTCAAAACGTTTGGGTGTAGGAGGGTTTTCTGGGTGTAGACATTACCTTCTCGGATTACAATTTCCCCCTCAGATTTGTCAACATTTATGGACATTACCATAATAGGGAACAATACTAGGTTAAACTACTAGAAGCTAAATTTATGAAAATAGACAACTTGATCATTGGGGGTGATTTAAAATTCTCACTAAGGTTGGTAGAGTCCTAAGGCAACAGAGCCGTGACCTTCTCTCGGTTTTCTTTGAAACTCTTTTGGACTCCCATGAACTTCTAAAGATTGTCACAACCAAAATTACGTTGACCTAGAGAAATAAAAGGACTGGGGAGGAGGCTTTGGCCAGAAGGCTAGACTGGTTTCTGATAAAGGCCTCTCTTTCAGATAGATTAGAGAATTTTTGACAATGAATGAGTTCGGGAAGGATATCGGATCACTCCCTAGTTTTTCTGGAGCTCAGGGCAGGAAATTACAAACCCAATTCACCTTTCAAATTCAATTTATCTGGGCTAGCAGAAGCTGAGTTCCATAAAATTGTCACAGACTCATGGATCCACTGCAGGTCGGGCGATCATATATCCCTGGTGGAGGTCATAACAAAAAATTTGGCTTGTCTTAGAACAAAAACAATCAAATGGGGGAAGGAAAAACAAAGGAAGGATGAGATTGTTCTACAAAGGATTGAAAATGAACTTAATCTATTGGAAGCCTTTAGGACTAGTAGTTTTGCATCAATTGACATGAAGGCACATCTAATCCAATTAGAAATGGAAAGGATTGGACTATTGATATTGAAAGAGGAGTCTTGGTAGTTAAAAATCAGATCTCTTTGGCTAAATGTTGGGGATGATAATTCTAAGTTTTCCATCAGCATGTCCGGGGGAGAAAGGCGATCAACACTATTTGGGAACTGCATGATATAGAAGGTAGAGAAGCTAATACTTTCCATCAATTGGATGATATGGGTGTTCATCACTTTTCAAATATTTATAAGCCTCCAAGGGGTGTAACCCTCCTAGACATCACTCGTTTAGCAAAGGCTTTACTTAGTTTTGTCGATCCTGAAGAGATGGAGGCCTTATTATCTCCAGTCTCATTGGGGAACATGAAGTTGTGATGAAATGTTTTAAAAAAGGAAAAAGTCTAGGGCTGGATGGGTGGCCAGTGAAATTCTATAGCAATTTCTTTGAGCTAATAGGGACCGATCTTCTCAAGACTATAGAGGAGTGCAAAACTTCTGGCAGAATGCATGAAGGTTTTAATGCAACTTTCCTAGCCCTCCTCCCCAAGATTGATAAGCCCCTTACCTTTAATGATTATCGCCCTATCTCCCTCTGTAATAGCTTCTTTAAAATCATATCCAAAACCCTTTTCCTTCGTGTAAAATAGATCCTATCTAGGATGATATCCAAGGAATAGTTTTCTTTCCTCAGTCATCATTAGATTCATGAAGCTATTGGGACTGCTCAAGAAGCCCTTCGTTAGATCAAAAGGAAGAATAAGAAGTCCATCATATTAAATATTGATCTCTCAAAAGCTTTTGATAGGGCGATTTGGTCCTACCTTTAGATCATTCTCACTCATATCAGCTATCCTCACTCTTTTATCTCCTAGATCATGTGTTGTATCTCTTTTGCCTCATTTAGTATCCTTATAAATGGGGTAGCTTTTGGTTTTTTCATGCTAAGCGTGGTCTTAGACAGGGATGCCCTCTTTTCCCCTCCCTTTTCTGCTAATCATGGAAGGACTAAGTAGATTGATTAAAAATGCTTGTGAGGCAGGTGATCTAGGGGTTGTCCAGATTTCAGATATGACTACCCTCTCACACCTTTTGTTTGTTGATGATGTACATATATTTCTAAATGGTACTTTTCATGATTCATATGCTTTAAAAAACATATTATCACGTTTTACAAAGCCACAAGTATGGAACCCAATTTTGGAAAATCCACGATCACCTGTGTGACCTGCCTCCAAAATGAGGAACGATATCCATCCCAACAATTAGAATTTATCAGTCAGGAACTAGATGCAGGCCTAAAATATCAGGGATTCATACTGAAACTGAATGGCTATTAAATAGGTGACTGGACCTGGATCATTACAAAGATTTACAGAAGGATTATCACTTGGAAACAATGATGGTTGTCCATGGCAGGTAAGATCACTCACATAAAATCGGTGCTCGAGGCCATCCTGATTTACTGGATGATGCTGGCATGCATACCAAAAGGAATTCTAAACAAGATTCAACAAATTTTTTATTGCTTCCTTTGGAGGGGGCAACACATAGGGAGGACTTTTCCTAGGTCAGCTCAGACAGGATTAGGAAGCCAAAAAGTCTGGGGGGGTGGGGCTTAAAAAACCTTCAGTCTTTCACAAAGGCCTTAGCAGCCAAAATGGGATGGAAAATTATCAAGTCATAAAGCCTTTGGCAAGAGGTAATATACTTCAAATACACACACCCCCTCTCAATTATGGAGTGGATTCGCAGTCCCAGCATGTCCTTTGTTGGTGGAACCATTATATGGAAGGAAATCACCCAATATTTCAATACTATCAAACAGGGGATTGCTTGGAAAATTGGTAGTTGGGAGAAAATGCATTTAGGCACTAATGCTTGGACCGAGTGTAGGAATGCCCATATCCTTCCTAGGGTCCTTTGGCTGTTCCTCTCGGTGACTGGTGCTATACAGCAAAATGACCCCCTCATCAGCTCAGAGGGGAAAGACATGATAGCTGAAGCAAAGACCAAGATCACATGCCTTGTTTCCACACTAACGCTAGCTATGCACTGAAAACCTACTTTATAAAGCTTCTCTATAAGCCTAAGGGTGTGTTAGTGACCCTACTAACTCCAGTTGTTAGTTCGGGAACAATGTTAGTGGATCCTAATGAATTTTTAAAGGTCCATTAATGTTGTTCCCGAACTAACAATTGGAGTTAGTAGGGTCACTAACGCACCCTTAAGCTTACAGAAAAGCTTTTTAAAGTAGGTTTTCAATGTATAGCCAACGTTAGTGTGGAAACAAGGCATGTGATCTTGGTATTTGCTTTAGCTATCATGTCTTTCCCCTCTAAGCTAATAAGGGGGTCACTTTGTTGTATAACAACTGGATTCACTAAGATAGCTCATATTGCAGTTGCAGGCCTTGACCCTTGGTTTCCCCAGTGATGGCAGGATCAAAGAGCATTGAACATACCAGAAAGATGGGAAGGGGATTGAAATTGTTTCATTGGTGCATTAGAGGAAGCCAAAATTGGGCTAGCTAAAAAGGATGATGAGATCATATGGATCACCGCCGCTCATGGATGATACTCTCCAAAAGCTAGCTATGTTTCTCTTATGTTTGCAAAGGAAAATGGTACGATTAGCTGGTGGTGGTGACATCTCTGGAAATTAAAAGCCCCTCTGAAAACCAAGTGGTTCATGTGGTGTATTCTCACAAACAAAGCCCCAACTAAATTAAACCTTAGGAGACAAGCTTTACATGGTCCCTCTCGTTGCTATTTATGCAAATCAAATGTTGAGGATGTGAATCATCTTTTTCTCCTCTTCCCAGTCATGACACAGTTTTGGTCACAAATAATTTCAATACTAAATTTAAGGACTACATGGTCTAGCCAAAATCTGGAGGAAGCATGGCACTGATGGTGGTATGAGGCACACACTCAAAAGGACAGAAATATTCCCCTAATTGTTTGTTGAGGAATCTAGTTAAACATGAATCATATGACCTTCCAAGATGCGCAGATAAACTAACTTTCCACTAGTATGCACTCTGTGGCCATCTACAATCTACTACCTCATACATTGGGCAACAAGACGCGTGGGTCTTTTCTCCTGAAACTGTTGATACACATCACCGTGGGGTTATTTTGATGGTTCGACCCAAGTTGAGGGTTGTGGGGAGGTTTCGTTCTTCACTTGAATGATCATTTGTCTTTCAAAATCAAAGTTTTCCTTGGTAAGGGCACTAAAAATTGTGCTGAGCTTAACAGTTTAAAACATCTCCTATTATTCACGCAGGAACAACATTGTCATAGGATTCAGATCTTTGGGGATTCACAGCTTGTAATAAATTGGATAAATGATGTATATCATTGTCACCTTCACACACTCAGGGACACACTAGGTGATGTATTTACACTAAAATCACAATTTGATTTTATTATATGCTCTCATATATATAGAGAAATGAATGAGATCACTGATCATCTTTCCAAAGAGGTCGCGCTGCTAAACAGGGGTCAATGGATAATTTAGGAGTTCAAATATGGAGAATTCTATGAGTTCTTCCACCATCCTTTCATTAAGATCAATGGGAACCACATAAAATGATCACTCTGATCATTCTATGTTTATTTTGTTTTTTGTCTTAACAGTTTTTCTTCGAATATTCCTATGGTTTTATAGTTTCTCGGCAATTATATTTATCTTTGTAATTTTGTTTGTAATCTATATATATGGTCAGTACTATGTTCAATGAACTAATGTGAATGCATCTCATACATACTGAATGATACAACATGTAATTTTCTTTATTTATTAGTGAAAATTGTGCCTTTTTCCTTGTTAAAAAAAAAATGTAGAACGCAATGGATAACTTCTTTCATTGAAATATCTCATAGAAATAGTTACACTAAAATCAAGGATTGCCTCAAATTCAAGAACTGTCCATCCTTTCCTCTTTGATCTCTATTTTCATTTAAATACACACAGAGCAAAGGGAAATTACAATTAAATTGATTACAAAACGATTTCCCATTACAATTTTCAGTTGATTACAGACACTCAATAAAAAGATCAGATCTGAAATATCTCTCCATCATGATTCAGTTGGAACAAGTCGAATATGGTATTGAAATTGGGAGAATTCAGAAAACGTCCACAACAAAAAATATAATAAAATTTCCTTGAGAGAAACTTTCATTTCTTTCAATCCATACTGAATTTTTGAAAACAACTCTATGAAAAAATAATATGGTCCATTCTGCACAAAACCTATGTCTCAGATTGTCATCATTAATCTACATTTTCCCGAAAGGTCTAATGAAATACGGTCACTTTTTATCCCAATGAATTTCTGAGTTGGAATATTTGATTATGAGTTGGAGCTAGGATTTGCGATCCAAAAGATATCTTGGAGGCTAAAATCATGAGTGTTGTTATAAAAACCCTCTTCATGAACCATCATTGGAAAAATTATGCATAATAATCATCAATTTGTTAAAAATAATGAGAAAAAGTATTACTTATCCACAAGAGCATAAATAATTATGAAATGGAATTATATGACAAAATTATTTTAAATGACGTGATAGAGGATGGTAGAAATGGATGAAATATGTGTCAAGAGATAATAATAATAATAATAATGACAAATTAGTGGCCCAACAACTAGTCAGCGTCCCTTTCAAGTGGGATTGGGATTTCAACCATTGTGTTTGATTGATGTTGTCATGACTCATGCGACTACAGAGACGGAATCAACACATGTACAGGGTTGAGGATGATAAAGTAGCGAGTTTCATTGAACACATCCAGTGCATCTTCCATTAGGTTCACAACATATTGTAGAATTCCAATGTCAAGTACAAGCAGCAGCATGATCAACATCAGGTGCCACATAAGTTTTAGGTGGACGACAAAGTATGGTTACATTTGCAGAAACAATGCCTTGTTGGAGCCCATAGGAATATCTGACCACACTTATACGAGCCTTACACCATCACTAAGGTTTTGGGTGACAACAATTTCGAGCTCAACATTCCCCCATTTCTTGGTCTGCACCCATTTTTCAATGTTGCCTGTCTTCAACCATACTTTCCACCATTGTTGGACACATCAGACATTGTAGAACAAGTAACACCAACCAAGCTTAACCCAAATTGCATGGAATAGGCCACAACTGATCAGATTATTGACATGCATATCAATACCATTCGCCAACAGAAGAGACAACTTTATCGGGTTGTCAAACTTGATCAACTTCTACACCAAAGCAAGTGGCTCACTAAGGACCAATTTTAGCAGAAGTTTCCCCATCTCATGTAGGCACTCAACATAATGGGGACCATTGCTTCCTAAGGGGGGAGGAGTGATCCAGGTTAGATTGGTGGTCATCCACCTATTCCACTTGGAACCAACCATTTTTTCTTTTGGTTTCCTTAATTGTAGCAAAAACTTACTATTTTTTGCAGTTTTTTGGGTCCCAAACTTTTGGAGTTGTTTTAAGGACTTAAATGATGTTTTTTGGGAAAAAAGAGAAACAATAAAAGTTCAAGGCAAGTTTACCGATCATTTTGCAGTCTATGCTTGGATATATTTGAAACATGTTATTATGATAGACAAATGGAGATCATATGCCAAAGTTACAACCCTAAGAAGTTGGCATTTCAATAAACCCCAACAGGGCCCATAATTGTTTGGCATTCATCTCCTAGGGTTATGATTTTGGATGTTTAGGGTTTCCCATTGTTTCTTAATGATGAAACGACCTTTGAACCTGACTTTAACACAATTTAGAAGGCATGTATCCACCACATTTTTTCTTAGATATCATCTGTTATCACAAAATCAGGCATTGAAGGGCTGCTGATCAGGTAGACTCTGTGTAACTGTTTTAGACCAATCTTTTGACTAAGGATTAGCCTCCCTAGCCTGAGAGGGCTCTCTCAAAAAAAGTTATTGATTTTGATTGTTGATAAGAGGGCTAACTCTAGTAAAGTAAATTTAATAAACATGTTGGCTGGACATACATTACAAAGACTTCCATTGGGCTTATGGAGTTGATCATATTTAGCAAGCTATAACACTGCTCATGCATAGAAGTCAGGGCATGTAATGTTTAAATACTCAAAACAACATTTCATAGAAACCTCAGTTTACAAATACACACAGGAAATCAGAGCAGCATAAGTGAATTCTGAGTGATTGTGTATTCATACAACTGTAAAAACATTAAACATAAAGCAAAACCACATATCTTGAGCATTTGAAACAC
>APFE030308415.1:106722-129176 GCA_000404065.3 Pinus taeda | reverse complement strand
ATCCTCATGTTTAACTCTAAGCAGCTCAATAAAATCAAAGAAATCTGATATATGCTTCAAAGTTAAACTCAAATCTTCTCCGTTGAATTTTGGACCATTCCTTAGAAAATATGCATCCTTGGGAAAATTATTTGGAAAACCACGAATTCCTGAAAAATTTATGCATGCATACCTTGAAATAAGAATGGTAGCATCTGGGTCCTTCATAACTCCAGTGGAATCACCATGAATCTAAGAATTTCGAACTCTTCAACAATGGAGTCGCCAAGGTAGATTTGCATCCTCGAAAATTCTCCTGAGCTCCTGCTACCCTCAGAAGTTTAGTCACATACTTTTTCGGGAATAAGTAATCTTCAGACTCCCGGCAGATGCACCAAAATGTTATCACAAAATCAGGCACTTAAGGGCTACTGATCAGGTAGACTCTGTGTAACTGTTTCAGACCAATCTTTTGACTAAGGATTAGCCTCCCTAGCCTAAGAGGGCTCTCTCAAAAAAAGTTATTGATTTTGATTGTTGATAAGAGGGCTAACTCTAGTAAAGTAAATTTAATAAACATGTTGGCTGGACAGACATTACAAAGACTTCCATTGGGCTTATGGAGTTGATCATATTCAGCAAGCTATAACACTGCTCATGCATAGAAGTAAGGGCATGTAATGTTTAAATACTCAACAACATTTCATAGAAACCTCAGTTTACAAATACACACAGGAAATCAGAGCAACATAAGTGAATTCTGAGTGATTGTGTATTCATACAACTGTAAAAACATTAAACATAAAGCAAAACCACATATCTTGAGCATTTGAAACACTGTAAGAATCTTGAGAAGATAAGCAGCAAATTATATTACTAAACTGGGTTTTTACACAAGCCAAAGCAATACTCTGTTTCTCAAAATATCCAACCCCTATTACATAGATGATTCAGCTATATATAGAACGTGATTCTAACTACTTGGAGCTTCCCCCTCCAGCATGAGGGGAGCTCGATGACTGCCACTAATGACACCTATCTGCTTTTAACAAACTATTTAATACAACAACCACTAACTGAAGTTCTAAAGAGTTCTAATCTAATTATAACTCTAACTCTATCTCCTTCGTAGAATGATTCCTCCTTGCAGCTTTGGCATCTCGTTTCCTTTTCATTTGGCTGAGATGGCATGAGATGAGCAATTAATGCCCCATGTTGGCTTTGGATACTGAAGGCTTTGATCCGCTCCATGTTGGCTGAGAATATCCCTAAATTTTCGGTTCTGGTCCCCCATCACTTCAAGTATTCAGCAGCAGGTACTTTAAGTCTTTAATGAGCCAAGAATATAGGGCATCACCATGTTTCTGATATGTTGGAAGCTTCTTTTGGTCTCTTACATGTCACTGAGGTGTTCCCTTTGAAAATTTCCGAACACCTTATCAAACTGTTTGTCTGCATTAAAAAACAGCACCTACAGCAGTTTTGTAGCGCACTACGAAATTGCTGTGTAAATTAAAAAACACAGTCTTCCTTTCATTCAAACCAAACTCATAATCGTTTGCGCTGAAACAGATACATTTTCAGTGTGATTCTCACTAATGCAAGTAACAACAATGAGCCTGACATCTTTGTTTTGGTGCCTTAGAATCTCTGGCTTTACTAACACACTCATGGATGGAATCACTGCATCCTGCTTTATCTCAGAAGGTTATTGTTCCACCATAGATAACTAGTCCTCCACTTTTTGACTACTCATCATTTCAACAAATGAATAACAATTTGCAAGTAATCCTGTTCAGCTGCCAGGCTTCAATGTCAATAGCTTTTCCTATAAAACTCAAACAGCATGCCCAAATTTCTCTGCAAGCAGAATACCTGTCAACCTGGAACCTTTCACTGCAAAGCACCTTTTCTTACAGCCACCTCAATAGATTCCAAACCGCGAAGAACGCAACTTTGAATCGCATGATTTCCAGCGAAAAGAGTCCAATGCTAATGCTAGACGCTTAAATCCACCCAAACTCCTTATTAATAACCATGTTGTACAGTCAGCAGCCAAGCGAGAACATATATAACTTAAACTGTGATTGCTACTACTGCCACCTTGCTCACAAATAACTTATCAATGCTCACAACGTTCATGCTTGAAATTATTGCAAATCCTGGAGCAGATGACATGACAGTTAAATGAAATTCATCAGCAGAAAAATCTCTAAACTAATGCATTTCATTCATTGTGCGGACGAGAGAGCCTTCCTAGGAGAAACCTTTTGTCAAATACTACCAGCTATTCAACATTCGATTCTATGCATTGCCTGCAGATTGGAGGGCAGTAGTCGGTCAACTAATGTTACACTCGAAACCCTTTGCGCATATTATTAAGCTTGTATTTGTATGCAAATTCAAACACTTTTCTATTCAAAAACCCTCCAGCAGCGATCTTCTGGTTTAAACCTGAATATATGCGATCAAAGACACGTGGGACACCACAGAAGACCGTTGGTTTTAGTTCTGCAATATCCTCCACCAAAATCTACTCGCTTCTTTTAAAGATGGTAATGAAAATCGAGGAAAGGGATACCAAATCTTCCACTTGCGTATTGCCAAAGCCTGCCCTCCATACCTTCAGGAAATGGGCGCAGTACCATTGGAAAAGTCCCTTGATGCTTGCCATCATTCCACACCCACTTATACACATAAACTCGGTTTCCAATTCTTGATGCTTTGTCGGTGATTGCAATATCTAAACCAGACAGGGCCAGGTATGCTTTACCATAAAGAAAAACGTAGACTGTCAACATGTTCTCGAGGATAAAACGCAAACCACGTGCTCCAAAGCCAATAGAAAGAACAGATCCTGTAAGTCCTGCACCCACCAAAACAAGAACCTTAGATGTCGCAACTCCTGCTTGCATCGCCATTGCGTCCCACAAACCTGGGATTGCTAAACCTGCAACTCAATTTCTTGAATGCTTCCTTCCAACAAAATGGCTGCAGAATCGAATGGGAGGGATCGATCATGGTTACCAATAATAAGATAAACCAAATAATATGGTTCTACTTGAAGAGAAGCGAGCTGTAAATGATCTGTGTATTTTAGTAGGTCCCTTTGGGGCATTAGTTTTGGAAGCAATAACATCTACGTCATCCTGTAAAAGTTCTTTTATTTTAGGTTTTGCAATGCTTCCATACTGGTTTGTATCTGCAATGTATTGAAGGCCCTTTAAGCTTTTACCCTCGGTAAATGTTGAAGCTGTGCGTTCTAATCGAGCCTTTGCAAATCCTGTAACTGTTCCGCCATGGGTCCATGTCAGGAGTATATTGGTCGAGCACTAGTGGAAGGCTATGCAGGTTTCCTTGCTTATCTGACTTCTATACCCTTGTTTTGAAACTCAGTCAATCATCTTCCTGGATTCCCATTTGAAGTAATGAAACTTCTCATTTAACGTAATTGCATACATTTAGTTCAACATCTGCATATCGTGCTCTGGCCACCAACGTGTGAGCATGTACTCACAGCTACATGAACTTTGAGGCTTCGAGATTCAGAATTGATGACAAGCATACACACAGGAGCTTGAGAGTATGCCACCTGTAAAATACATCCACCGCATAGCTATTTTGCATGACAGTTGCTATGGATTCTAACAAATCCCCAATTTTGTAGCGCAGCCTAAAACATGTTGCGTTGCGAAATTAAAAAAAGGCTTTATGCGCTGCGGAAACACTTTAAAATTATCACATGAGCTACAAAATAACCTAAAAAGCTTTGTGACACATTGTAACTCATGCACAATTTCACACATGGCTATGAGACGGAGATGACTGAGAATGACCAGTGATGGGTGAGAATACATAGTTGACTCAAGACTCTAAGGCAAACAAAAATTCAAACTTAGACTAGCACCGACCTTTACCATCAAACAAATGTAAGACATTTGGCATTGAAATTTTGTCAGTGATAACATCATCTACCATTGTGTGAGCTAGCTTATTTCTATTTTGCATTTAATAGTTTTTAGTTTTTGTCATTAATGAATTGAAGTTTTGTTTTCACTGTATCTCTATGTTTATATTCATATATATATTTTATTTCATTCTTTCATAAATTTGGATTAGTTTTATCAGAAGGATTTTCTCTTCTCTGTTTTTTTGTGCATGTCCCCAACAAGGTCATGGTATAAGGAGATAGGGCTCAAACTAGTTGAACCTTTGCAAGTCCGACCTCGCTGACCCTGAAGACCTAGCATGGTAGAAGAAAATAAATATGAGGGAGTAGGATATCCTTTCAAAATATTGTTTGATGAATCCATCCAGTGACAAAGGAATGTAATGATGGACAACTTTTCCCATATCCTTCTGCAATTGCCACCAATGACTCATCTTCATCTAGTATCCACTTCGAAGGTGTCGCCCCCTTCAAGGTAAAAGTAAACTATGATATCTCTATATTCAAAGGTCAAATAGATGAAAATATTGTAGATAATTGGTTGAATCTATTAGAAGATTAGTTTTCAGTCCATATTTTCTCTAACAAAGAGATGGTTACTTTTTCACTGCTTAAGGCTTCTCCCCATGTCAAGGACTCATGGAAAACTTATTGTGATAAAAGTGTCGAGAAACCCTCTATATTTATAGTTTCCCATTCTTAGAACACTTTTCATATGCTATCAAGGAATAGTATTATGATAGCAAAGGGACCAAGATGTTCATGTGCTCACAAATATTTTTCATACTTTATGCACAAAGTTGGGTATCAAAGACTCTGAGCAACATATGGTGCTCAAGTATTGTGGTTTTCTACAAAAATAAATTAAGGAATAAATGGAGTACTTGGATATCTCCTTTCTTAGTGAAACATACCAATATATTGTCGAGATTGAACAAAAAATTAAACAAATGAAGCACAACTTTGGACCTGCCAATCAAAAGTAGGGCAAGAGTGCCCTCAAACTGTTAAAAAAAGGACCACGCCAAATCTAGGTGACCCAAGACAACCCACCAAAGCTGCATGTAAATAATAACACCATGAATACAAAGAAGGACAAAAGAAAGTGGTGTGAGTTCCAAAATAGCCCCACACACAACACAAGTGAGTGTCAAGCCAAGCAATAACTAGTGGTTGAGATGAAGACTTCATACTCATATGCATGTTCTGACTCTAAGTCATAACTTGACAAGGGGAACGAGAAAGGGAAGTATATTATTGATGTGAAGCCCAGCTCCATCATTGCCACCACTAATATCCAAAATATTGAGCTCAAATATCCATAGGAAGGGGAACATCTCTTCCACTCACATATGTGGGTGAAGGGGTCTCCGCCATAGTTCATTGTCAATAGCGGGAGCAAATAAAACCTCGTTTCAACGGAGGTCATGAAGTGGTTGGGCCTACCAACCAAATGACACTCATAATCGTACACCATCAGGTGGCTTCAACAAGGACAAGATCTCTACATCAGCTAGCAGTGTCGCCTTCCCTATAGCATTAAGCCCTTCACGGATGAGGTATTGTGTGATGTCCCTCCTCTTGAAGTTTGTGATGTATTATTAGTCCAACCATACTTTTGGAATCTTTGAGTTTTGTATGAGTCGATTCCTTGCATTGTTATTATTACTTTGGGTAGTAAGTTATACAAAATACTAGAGGTAGCCCCGCCTACTACCATCTCTTTGATCTCTATTAAATAATGCAGTAATATCATCTCCTAGAACAAGATTTTTTTTTCTTTTTTTATTCATTCTCAAAGTAATGGGAAGATCATGGCCACATCCATGAACCACGTGAAAGGTTCCACCTTGCAACAGAATTAGGTGGATTAAGTCATCGAAGAATACAGGGACATATTCTCCTCAACCAGAGGGGTAACCTTGCATGGTCGGGTCATGCATTCGATCGATCTAACTCCCAAATAACCTTTACCTAATGGGCCAATATATTGTCACTAAATTTTGGAAAAGGAAGAGATCAAGCAGAAAATCAAGGAGTTTCTGCAAAAAGAGAACACCTGACTAAGTTCCTCACCTTGTGGGAACCCCATTATACTTTTACAAGAGAAGGATGGGACCTGGAGGATCTGCATTATTTATTGGGCTCTAAGAAAAATCATTGTTAGAAACAGGTATCCAATCCCATTGATTGATGACCTTATAGACCATCTCAAGGGGGGCATGCATTTCAGCAAGATCAAATTGAAGTTTACCTATCGTCAGTTTCCAATAGAGCCTATGTATGGAAGACCACCTTCAAATCCAAGGAAGGTTTTTATGAATGGTTGGTCATCCCTTTTGGGTTGATAAAATTCCATACTACTTTTATGAGGTTGATGGATGACATCTTGCAGCCCTTCAGCAACTCATTCATGGTTGTTTATCTGGATGACATCCTCATCTTCAGTAAGAGTTGGCAAGAGAACTTGCAACATATTCGGCAAGTCCATCAAACACTACGACATCACAAACTATGTGCCAAATTGGATAAATTCACATATGGCATGAGCCAAGTCCAATATATGGGTTACATCATAGATGAGAAAGGCGTGCATGTGGATGTGAATAAGATCTAAGTTATTCGGGATTGGCCAGCCTCGACCACTCTAATAGAGCTTCACAACTTGTTAGGCCTTCTCAATTTTTATCAGATGTTTGTGTTGGGATTCTCCCATATCACTTGGCCTTTGAGTGAGATTACCTAGGGCAGAGAGGAGGAAACGTTTTCCTGGTCTGAGGCCCAACAAAAGGTGTTCATTAAGATAAAGCACCATCTTTGAATTGCACTTGTACTCACATTTCTAGGCTTGCAACAAACCTTTAAGATTGAGATAGACACCTCTGACTATGTTATTTGTGCAATACTCACTCAGCATGGGCATCTGGTGGCCTGTCATAGTGAAACACCTTCTGATACAATTCAAAAATACTCCACTTATAATAAAGAGATGTATTCTATTATGCAGGATCATTGGCAATGGAAGCATTACATTTTGAGGAAAGAGACATTCATCCACACAGATCACCAACCTCTTTAGTTTATACAGACATAAGGGAAGTTACAAAACAATCGCCATCAGAAGTGGTCTACATATCTGTAACAATTCTACTTGAACATTAAATAAAAAATGGGCAGCACCAATCATGTTGCAGATTGCCGCAGTCATTGCAAAACTAACTACTCTACTCATCTTTGTGGCCATGATAAATCTCGATGGCCACAACTGTATAAAAATTATCCATAATTCACCAGCACATACCAGATGCTAGTGGATGGAAAGGAAGTACCAAATTTCTACCTCCAGGATGCATTATTGTGCTACCTGGGCCAACTTTGTGTTGCTTCAAGTGAGCATGCCAAGCTAGTTTGGGAGGCGCACTACAGTTGAGTCGCGGGACACTTTGGTGTGGAGAAAATTTTTGTCGTACTACATAAGTGTTTTTATCAGCCAAAACTCCGGTAAAATTTTGAAAAATATATCAAATCCTGCATTGCCTATGTCATTTCGAAGTCAACCATCAAGAAGCAAGGCCTGTACACTCCTCTTCCTACTCCAAGCCATCCCTAGGAATCCATCTCCATGGACTATCTATCTAGCCTCCCTTCTATGAAGCATTGTAATAAATATGTGTTTGTGGGCATGGATAGCTTTTCTAAGCTGGCTAAATTGGCGACCCGTAAGAAGACTATCATAACATAGGACATTTCTAAACTCTTGTTTGAATGAGTGTGGGTACATTTTTGGATCCCACAAACCGTTATATCATATTGGGATAGCAAGTTCCTAAGAAAATTCTTGTCGAGCCTTTGGACACTATTGGACAGGAAGCTTACCATATCAACTACATTCCATCGCCAGATAGAGGTTGTCAATAAGATGATAGTACACATACTCTACATGTACGACTCCAACCATCCACAAACCTAGGATGAGATCCTTCCCTATGTGCAACACAGCTATAACAGAGCTCTCCATAGATCGACTAGTCACATTCCCTTTTAACTATGACTGGGATTTCAACAATTGTGTCTGATTGATGTTGCCATGCCTCATGCGACTACACATAAATAATTGAACATGTACAGTATGAGGATGATAAAGAAACCAGGTTTATTGAACAAATACATCACATCCACCAGCAGGTTCATGACATCTTGGAGAATTCCAATGCCAAGTACAAACAACGACATGATCAACATTGAGTGCCACATAATTTTTAGGTGGGTGACAATGTTTGGTTTCATTTGCAGAAAGAATGCCTTGTCAGATCCCATCGAAAGATTTGACCACACTGATATAGGCCTTACACCATCATAAAGGTTTTGGGTGACAACTCTTTCAAGATCAACATTCCCCCATTCCTTGCCCTGCACCCAGGATTCAATGTGGACCGCCTTCATCCATACTTTCCACCATTGTTGGACACATCAAACATTGCAGAATAGCTAACACCAACAGAGCTCAACCCATACTATAAGGAACATGCCACAACCAATTGGATTATGGACACATAGATCAATACCACTCGCCAACAGAAGATCCAACTGTATCGGGTTATCAAAGCTGGCCAACTCCTCCACCATGGCAAGTGGCTCACCAACTACCAAGTTCAGTAGAATTTCCCCATCTCATGGAGGCACTCAATGAAATTGGGACCATTGCTTCCTAATGGGGGAGGAGGGATCAAGGTGGATATTGGTGGCCACCCACTTATTCCACTTGGTCCCACACTGTTGCTTCTTTCAGCTCCCTTAATTGTAGCACAACTTACTGATTTTGGGAGTTTTTTAGGTCCTAAACTTTTGGAGTCTTTTTGAGGGCCTAAATGATGTTTCTTGGGAAATAATAGAGACCTAAAAAATGCAATACCAATTTACGAATCTCTTTTCAATCTCCTTTTGGAGATCTTCGAAACAAGGTATTATGATAGCCAAGTAGAGAATGTATGCCAAAGTTACAAGGCTGAGAATTTGATGTTCCAACTAACCCCAATGGGGCCCACAAGATTTTGGTTCTTCATCTCCTGGGTTATTTTTTTGGGTGTTTAGGGTTTCTCATTATTTCTTAATGATAAAAGTTCCTTTGAGCCTCATTGTAACACAATTCAGAATGCATATAGCCATCACATCTCTTCTCATAGGTAAGCGACCATCGCCTAAGCTAGTTTATTTTTGTTATGCATATAACAATTTTAAGTACTTTGTTATTAATTAACTGAAGTTATGTTTTCAATGTATCTTTTTGTTTATATTCATATATGTATTTCATTTCATTCATTCATAAATTTGGATTATTTGTTGGGTACATAAGTCGGAAATTGGGAATTCGAGGCCGAACCTCATAAGCCACTACATATGCTGATATATCATCCTAGGAAAATCATACTAAGAAATATAATCTTCTCCATGCTAATGGTAGAATAACATTACATGTACTATATGTTTAAGGAATCCTCAAGGGCAAGCAAAGTGAATCCCCATAGTGCTCCTTTGTAGGTACGAAGGTATATCAACAATTGATAAGGGTTATATACCTAATGTAAATCCCTCCACATTGCACATGAACTTGCACAACTCATTAGGATCCTCCCCCTCCTCATCGGACACCTCACACCCAACCTACACAATAATTGTTCCTCAATGATGCAAGCATAAAAGACTGAGGGGCTAGGATGGTTCACATATGCATATCAAACAATCAAGTAATAGTGAGTATGCATCTATGAAAAAACCAAAAAAATACACATCTTAAAAAATCGAAAAAACAATTAAATATCACCAAACTCCAAAAAAAACATTCTCTTACCAAGTGCACTCCAGTGCATGCTAAAGGGATAGGAAAGTATCCAATTCATTCACGGAAGCAGTGCTCCGGTAAGCACAATCATAAAAAGCTATTGTGTTATCATTGTACCATTTGAATAACCTATGGTTGAGTCCCTTCTAGGCATGTCCTCCCTCTAGTCTACTTATAAACTTAACCCTTATCATCATGTTAGTATCTAAGGTTTTAGGATAATGGTATGATAACCTTGTTATCAACATTAGAACCTGCTACAAGAAGAAATATACTATAATTCCTCCATAACTAAACTATTTTTCTTACCCATCTAGAAATCGGTAATTTGATCTTTCATGTTGGCCAACAAACACTCACACCATTTGAAAATAGTTGGTTGCAAACAATGTATCACTATCCATATGAACGTTAGAGGCTAAGTGAGGCCCCATGGAACTTGCTACATGGGTAACAATAAATAGCATTGTGCGTAGCATGAGTTTAGTTACTTACCTAATTATTATCTTGTTATTAAAAGTACATGCTTCTGGCCCATAGTATTGGGCCACATACTCATCTAAACTCTACTCTACTATGATTTTCCCATTGGCCACCACTGCTAGGGAACCTTGCCTCGACATTCTAATAAGGAAATAAATTTCCTCCACCTCTAGTTGAAAATCCTCTCCCTTTACCACAATGTGCTCATCTTTGGGATTCCACATGTCAACTAGCCTTTGAAGGAACATTACTTTCACTTTCATTCTTTGCATCATGAATAACTTGAAAACGCCACAATCCCTAAGCACACACAAGGATAAAGGGTGATCCATGGCTCTCATAGCATTTTCTTAGTGCCCTGTTTCCTTCCATTCACTCATATTTCCTCTTTAAATACATAAATAGATATATATGGATTAGTTTTATCTTGAGGAAACATACCCATTGGAAAAAAATTTCATCTTCTATAGATCTAGGGATTCGTTTTGCCATTTCCCTAACAAAATATCCCATGAGGTGGTATTTTTTCCTCGATTTTATCTCTCATGGTGACCACCTTCATGGTGTTTCCCCACAGAGACCCTATATGGGAGTGGTGATGCCCCAACCCCATGAAAAGGGTTTTCTTAGGGTAAAAAATGCTTGAAAAGTAAAACTATGAAAATGATGACAAATGTCTAAATAATTACTTGGTTGAAGCATATTGAAGAATGGTGGCCTATAGGCTCCCAGATCATGATCATAAGTTATAGGGGAAAACAGGGGTTTCTCCAGAAATTAAACTCTTAACTATCAAATGGGTGAATGAGATCCATTTTAGTCTAATTTCTCTATATCTATCACTTAGGAGTTTACACGTGGGAATTTCTTCCCCTTATTTCCCATTCACCATCCTTGGAGGTAGTTGTTTTTGGTTATGATACTTATTTTTGTTGGAAAAAATACTAAGAGGGGCGGGGGGTGTGAATCAGTGTTTTCAAACACAATCTTCCAATTTTAATATTTTGAGAAATATACGTTGTTGTTATTAAAGAAACCTACATATGTACACTACTTTATAGAAAGAAACCCACATATATCCAGTTTACTGATTTTTATGTATTTCATCAGATGATTTAATCAGTGGTAGATTAATTATTTTTTACTATGTAGTAATGAAAATAAACAAATCACACCAAACACACATAGAACACCAGGATTTTTAGTTGGAAGCCCAATGTTGGAGAAAACCACCACTATTGTTGTCTTTGTTTTCTTTCTTATGATATAAAGAAAAGTATTACATTTGTATTCATGCAATCTCTTGTCAATAAGCTGGAACCCACATGCAGAAAGATACAATCTTCTCTCATTCTCCAACACCCACTAGAAGGGAGCTTCAACCCCTTGATCTCACTTACCAGCTCCTACCAGAGGGAACCCCTACCTCGTTTTCTGAAGGTTGCAACCCTCAGCTCCTTGTGGACCTACTTTCATAATATTTAAGACTAGATTTGTTAACACTCCAGGAAACTCTCCTAGGTTGCATCTCAGAGATGCCTGGTAACATATAATCTTCAATATTGTTCTTAGAACTATTGGAATGGATGATGGTTTTGATCAAGTCAGATAACCATTTCAGCTCTATTCTCACACAAGACATGCATGAACACTCTCACCAATACAAGGCTTTAGACCACTAATGCTCAATAATTTATATATTCAATGAATAGATGGAAAATACTGATTGTACCAGCAGATTGCATACATAAACACGTATGAGTGGCTAACTACAGGAAGTAAATGAGACTTGCAAATCTAATTTATCAATGCAGAGATAAGATGACAGTTATCTGGCATTAGACACAACAGAAAACCTGAATAACCTATTCAAGTGCAAGCATAAAACAACAAAGAGAATGGAAATTGAACATATAATAGCAAAAGAAGCTTATATTTCTAGATTGAAGATGAGAGGCTTGAATGAACAGAGGAGGAACAATCTCCAGAAGTTGAACCCCTATTACATTTTGCTTTCAGATATTTATAGCTCTTACAATGATGTTGAGCCTTTTGAGGATTGAGAGGCCTTAATCTATCCCTCTATCTTGTTTAACTGTTTAATCTCTGACTAGGCAAGCATGGCTCGGAGGTTTCTTCTTCTGACAGAAGAATAAGTACATTCAGATATTTTGAATAGTTTGATGCACTGTTTGGGAGCTCTCTCATGCCAGAGATGCCCTAAAATCATTATGTTTGTTCTAGTTGTGTCAGGTTGTGGCTCCACGATTGCTTTGGGTTGATTCGGCCTCTGCTCTGTGGTGGAATGGCTCTTAGGACCTATGAAATCCCTTTAAAATGTAGACAGTGATTGCTTCTGTTATGAACAAAGAAAGGATGCAATACTGTAAATTCCCGCCTTCTCTATGTATTTTGGACTTCAAAAGTCCTAAAAAATGGTTTATTCACCTATCGGGTCTGCCCTTAGTGTTATCGCAAGTCGCATTCGGCCTATTCCCTACATATTTCCTTTATATTATGCAATACGTAAAACACTTAAAATACATGGAAAATGGCTTTCCCCGGATTTGAAAGATTATGCATTTTCATTCCTGAACCCTTTCGGGTCTGGGCTTCATCGCAATTGGTGCTGTCTTGTTTCCCTTTGTATTTCTATATAACGGAATACATGAAAAATGCATTGAAAATGGATTTGGCGCAGACCTTAAATCTTATGAAACATCATTTGAAATGTCATCAGATCCGCTAATTGGGTCGCATACATATATATGTAAAGGCCCCGCCCCTTAAGGTTTCTGCTAATAATGATCCGACGATGTAATATGGGTTGTCAATCCACGTGCGTGATCGACAATACACGTTTAATCACCGATCTTAATCGCTCATTCCTCCTGGTCTATGTCGATAACCGCTGACTCGCCTCCACCGATTGTGACCTACCAATCCGATCGTCAGAGATCGCTTATCGGCGGTGTCTTCTTCCCAGCCTGAAGTCCTCTCTACTTGCCAATTTTCAATTTGTCGCTTAGATCTGGGCTGTTGATCAGCCAGATCTATTGGCTACTGTGCATTGCACTATGTAAGCCTGGGATAATGGTTTTTCATGGTTTTCAAGTGTTTTTTGTCTCCCGATAGTGATTTTTTGCCCTTCCAAGGGCTCTTGGCATGCAATTGTTGGGGTTTTTAAATGATCTCAAGCAATATTTGAAGACTTTGGGGCATACTTGGATCCTTTGGCATTATTTGAAGCAAACTTCGAAGACTTTGGGAGTGTTTTGGGTCCATTTTTGGGCCAAATGCTTCCAAGGCTAACACTGGCTCCTTCTGGGGATGAAATCCTCCTTGTGAGGTTTCAAGGATCATAAATCAATGCCTTTCCTATAAAACAAATATCAAATATTCCTCCTAGTGTTCCACTGGGCATGGAGTCTATTTTGTAGTGAAACAAAAACTAGAAAAACATATTTACAATGATAAGGCTTTAAAGCCTTAAACGAAATAAAGTTTCAACAACATCCCATTTACTAGGCTACCAAAAGTATCTCCTCCTTCCAGACTGTGCAGAATGAATGTATTGTTTTGCTGAATTTGAGCGATGACAAACAAACCTATCCATAAGGAGTCAAACTTTCCATGATTACCTTTCTTTTCCTTAAATGCATCCCATTTAAGCACTCAATCACCAACTTGGAAATTGTCCACTTTTGCCTTCCTGTCAAAGATTTCTTTGATTTTTTTCTGATGAGCCTTTGACTTCTCAACCAGCTATTCTCTGATCTACTGTAGTTCAACCAGGTTATTCATTCTTCTTACCATGTCATTCTCTTCATCTTGTTCTTCTTGTAAGAATTTAGCCAGAGGGAGAATCAGCTGGATAGGGAAAACAACATCAATGCCATAAACCAGTTTAAATGGAGAATTCCATATGGAATTTTTGATGGTAACTTTGTCAGCCCATAGTGAAAACTTCAACTTGGAATCCTAGCTCTTTTTGTTGTCCTCTAATAGTTTTTTGATTACCCTTACCAAACTCTTGTTAGATGATTTTTCCAGGCCATTTCCTTGAGAATAATATGAGGTAGAATGCACTACTTGAATGCCCATGGATTCAGTCATGTCCATCAATTCTTTTGCCTTGAAAGCTGCTGCATTATCAGTGACTAATTTGGTTAGGCAACCAAATCTAGTGAAAATATTCTCATTTAAGAATTTTATGACAACTTGATGATTTTCATTCTTAGTGGGTATAGCCTCAATACACTTGGTGAAACAATCAGTGGCTACTAAGATCCATTTGTGTTGGCCACTGGAATGTGGGTTGATCTCACCTATAAAGTCCAAGCCCCACTACTGAAAGGGACCATTGACATGTACTGGCTTCAAGTGTAGAGATTTTAGTTGTTGTCTTCCTGCAGACCTATGATACTTGTCACAAGTTTTCACAAAAGAAAACACATCAGAGAAAAGACTAGGCCAATAATACCCAACCCTCAGGACTTTGAGGGCTGTTGTTTTCCAATAATGATGCCCTCCACAGATGCTAGAATGGAATTGGTGTATGATTTCCACAGCATGTTCTTTATTTAGACATCTTAAGAGGATTCCAAATGGGTGTTTCTAATAAAGCAGATTTTTATTAATACAAAATTTGGCTGATCTGAGTTTAATGGCCCAGGCTTGACTTGAGCTAAGCCCTGGAAGGACTTTTAGCTTCTACAAAAAATCAACTACGTTGGAATACCATTCACAAGTGGCTATATTTTCAGCCAGAGGCTAATTTTGATTTTGTTCTTCTGCTACTCTCTCTGTCTGCTCATCATCTAAATTTAGACCCACACAATTTATGTCTAACAAGCTGCAATTTTCTTCAACCATAAGTTTAGCCAAGCCCCTACCTTTGACAAGATTAGTGGGATTCACCCGTATGTTAAACTCTATGAATTTTGCAATCCATTTAGCTCTCTTCCCATCAATATCTGGTTGAGTTAAGACATATTTTACTAAGGCTAAAGGTACATATGCAGCTACTTTGGAATGCAAAATATAAATTCTGAATGCCTTTAAATATTTTATGAGAGCATAAGCTTGTTTTTCAATAAGGTCATACCTTAGTTCAACATCCCCTAAAGTTTTGTTGAAAAAGGCCATGGGGTGCTCTATGCCTTCATCATTTTCTGCAACAGAACTGTTACAAGTGTATCATAAGATGAAAAAGAGAATATACAAAACTCCTTAGTGTAATCTAGGCTGATTAGAGTGGGAGCTTCCATGATAGCTTGCTTGATGGCTTCACAAGAGCTTCTCGAAGCATCTGTCCATTTTATTTCTAATCCTATCTTCAACATGGAAGTGATGTGCTTTACTAGCTCTATAAAGTTTGGAATGAACCTCCTTACAAAGTTAATCTTACCTAGGAAGGATTGAATGTCCCTTTTTGACCTTGGGATGGACAATGTCTGAATGGCTTGAACCCTTGCTTAATCAATCTTCACACCTTCAGCAGAAACAATATGTCCTAGAAGTTTGCCTTCTTCTAGAGCAAACTATGACTTCTTTGGGTTCACTGAAATTCCAAATTGTATGAACTTTAGGAATACCTTCCTCAAATGTTGTAAATGGTCTTTGTGGCTATTGGAGAAGACTATTACGTCATCACAATAAATAAGGAAAAACTTGTTGATTTCTCCCACAAAAGCTATGTCCATGGCCCTCTGAAAAGGAGCCCCAACATTCATTAGTCCAAAAGGCATCTTGAAGTACATGAAAGTGCCCCAACGAGTAGTGAAGGCGGTCTTTTCCTGATCTTCAGCATGTACAATGACCCGATTGTAACCTAAAAATCCATCTAAGGAAGACATGACTCTAGCCCTTGAAATTCTTTGCAGCAAGTGTTCCATCTTAGGGAGGGGGTAGTTATCTTTTTTAGAGCGCTTGTTCAGATTTCTGAAGTCAACACAAAACCTAATTTCTCCATTTTTCTTTCTTACTACAACAAGGTTAGCTATCCACTTTAAATATCTTAAAGGAACTATGATTTTAGCATCCAACAGCTTCTTGATCTCTTTCTCAATCAAAGGAAATAAGAGAGGTCTGATAGGTCTTAATTTCTACTTAAAAGGGGTGGTGTTCTTCTCCAGTGGAATCTTATGCTGAATGATGTTTGTATCATAGGTTTTAAGATCATTGTTTTCCCAGGAAAAATATCAGCAAATTTTCTTCATGAGGGTGCAATACTCGGAATTTTGGGCAAAAGACAAATGAGTGGACAAATTGATGAATTTCAGATGGGTTGGGCTCCCTATATTGTGTTTACAAACAACAGACTCATTTTCTGTTTTGGCAGGCTTATAAGGCACATCGTTATGATCGAACAATTTCTCTAGAGACACCAATCCTTTTGGTATATGATTACTAGGAAATTGGACGATGCTTCCTCAACCGATCTCATTTTTCAGCATGGATTGGCCGCATTGTTCTATGGTTTCATTTTCCTGATCGATGCGTGTTTCAAAAAATTCATCCATGACTTGCAAAAAACTGTCAATTTCATCATCGTCTTCAAAAAATTTCCAGTATTTGACGTTATCAAGTAGAGACGGTCTATATTTCACTTGAAATTCATATGTCAATTTAGGAGGCAAAGGAGGAATAAACGTGCTATCAGACACAAAAAGGGAGTCGAAAAGCTGATTCTTCATTCTTGAAATGTAAGAAATGCTAAAATTAATAAAAGAATCCTTGAGCCTCCATAACTCTTCTTTGTATGCTTTCATCCTTGGATGCTTATCTTGGAAAGTTTTATTGACCTGCTAAATAATGAGGTGTGCATCTCCAAACACTTTCAGGCTTTTGATACCCATATCTTTAGCAACGCTTAAGCCTAGAATCAAAGCTTCGTTCTCTGCTATGTTGTTTGTGACCTAAAAGGTTAATTTGAAAGATAAATGAATGTATTCCTATGTTGGGGACACAAGGACTAAACCTACCCCTGTAGCTTATTCAAAGCAAGCCACATCAAAGAACATATCCCAAAACTATGGGTTTTCTTCCTCTACGATTTGACAAACTGGTTTCTTGAGCTGCGTGGAGGCTAACTGGGATTCTTCAATCTGAAGAATACAAGCTCCAAAATCAGTGTCGTTAGCATAGATGGGATGATTGGTGGGATTTTTTTCATCACTGATTAAATAAGCCAACTAAGATTCTCTATATAATCTCTTGCTCTCACCTCCAAAACTGGGACAGTAGCATAGGACATATCATTTTGTAATGATCCACCTAATCGCTTGATCCAACCTCTGGAAAGTAACATGCCAAGATTGGGAGGTACATCTGCTACTACAATATCCATTATCATTCTTTTCATGGGTAGCTGAGACAAAGTGATGGCTAGGTCCTTGATTAATCCCAAACATTTCACTTTTCTAGAGTCAAAAGAGAATAGGTCATGATAAGGCTTGGTGATGTCAAGATCCAACTCATCCATGACAACCTTGGGCATTAGATTATGGCTGGCTCCAGTGTCCAAAAGGTAGTTGTGAAGGATTTTTTCATGAATAGTCAGAGAGACATAGAATGATGGGGAGCTTTCTTCACGATTTTCAATCATTGGGCTGAGAATAACAGTTGGCTTGTCATCTTGCAGATTTACATAGTCAGTGGAGGCTTGGATGGCTTTAGGCTCAAGGGCCTCGAGGATGGATCTTTTGAAGGACTCATTATTCACTAGTTCAATCAGAGGCATAGGTATTCTTAGCTTCTGAATTTTTGATTGAAAACTGAAAGGAGAAGGAGACTTATCAAGGCCTCTTACCTCATGAGTTGGAGCTTTGAGGATGTTGGGATCAACTGTCGGATGCTTTTTCTTATTAGCTTGTTGTACTGTAGGGACAATAGCTCTTTGAATAGGAGCTTCCTTGGCATTATTCATCTTTGACCTCAGATCATATCTTTGTTGATCTTTAGTTTGTAGAACAACTTCACCATCCCATTCTTAGCTGATCTGGTCATTGAATAATGACTTTTCATAGGCAGCTGAGGTCAAAAAGGAAGCATTTCCTTTGTCTTCCAGACAATGGATCTCATCATCTTCTTCAAACTTCTCTTCTTCCATGACTGCATTTTGAAAAGGATCCTTCACCCTTTGGTCTTCATTGGCATCTTTGCTTCTTTGCAAAATCTGCAACTGCTCATTAGTTCTTCTATATGGATTTGGATGTGGATTTCTAGGAGCAAAGGTATTGGGAACTCTTCCTTTCCCAGGGTGCTACTCAACCTTTAATTTGGAGATTTTAGAGGCTAATGACTCGATCATTTTGGTCATTTTATCTATATTAGGATCAGAGGATGATAAATACTCGCCCCTCTACCTCCTTCTATCAACATTTCCCTTGAGCTTGTCTGGACCCATAATGTTTGATTCCACTCCCAAGGTTGCATCCTGCATGTTAGCCAAAGTAGCACATCGCCTCTCTCTTAACAGTAGGTATAAGTCAAAATCAAAAGCACTGGCATAGGTGAGTTTAGAAGATGTAGTAGTGGGTTTTACTTCAACTTGTATCTTATTGTACATATCGTTAAACCTCTTATTAACTCAGACAACGACTCACCATTTTCTCTCTTTAAGTTTCCAAAATCAATGTGGTAGTAGATGAGATCCTTCTTATCCCCCTAATGATTTAGAAATTCATCATCTAAAGCTTCAATATCTTCTATAGATATTGGTGTTAGTTCTCTGAACCATTTTCTAGCCTCTCCATCTAGGCTTTGGACAAAGACTCTCATCCACACATCATCTTCACTAATGTCTAGGTTATCAGCATAGCTATAGAATTACTCAAGATGTTCTTCAACAGTAACACCTTCAGTCCCAATGGACTTAGGCCTATATTTCTAATATTATCTAGTAGGCATGGCATTCGAAGGAGTGGGTAGTATTAGAGGCCCATACCTAGCAGCTATGATTCTTTCCATTTTGGTAGGTACTTGCGGACCTGCCACAACTGTGGTGACTAAAAGAGTACTGGTAGTCTTAATGATAGAGGTTGAGGAGAGACTGATAAGAATAAAGGAGTATGATGGATAGGAGGTGAGGTTTCCTTTGGGCTTAAAGCAAAAGGAGAACCTAAAGAATAAGGAGCTTTATGAATCTCTGAGAGTTTTTCTTCACTACTAGTATTAGATTCTATACTCTCAACATGTATTTGTTCTATTATAAGCCTTTCTTGAAGAGATATAGGAGATTGTTTAGGTTTACCTGAAGATAATGCTCCTTTCTGCCATACCTTTCTCTCTTTGATGATTTTTTTAGGGTCATGTACTGGGTCAGCTTGTAACTTCTGAGGATTTCTCTTAGTATGCCTCACAAACTGAGCTAGAACTATGAAGTGGAGTCACCAAGAGGTTTGGCCTCCAATAGAGTTTCTAGATAGATGATTACAACCAAAAAAGTGTCGAGACTTTGTCTATCATCAAAGATGGATCTATGTCATTTCCCAGGGAAGTTGAGCTTCAATTTCCTCTCCCCGGCAATGGTGCCAATTATGTTAACACTCCACGAAACTCTCCTAGGTTGTAGCTCAGAGATGCCTGGTAACATATAATCTTCAATATTGTTCTTAGAAATATTGGAATGGATGATGGTTTGGATCAAGTTAGATAACCATTTCAGCTTTATTCTCACTCAAGACATGCATGAACACTCTCACCAATACAAGGTTTTAGACCACTAATGCTCAATAATTTAAAGATTCAATGAATAGATGGAGAATACTAACTATACCAACAGATTTCATACATAAACACATATGAATGGACATCTACAGGAAGTAAATGAGACTTGCAAATCTAATTTATCAATGCAGAGATAAGATGACAGTTATCTGGCATTAGACACAACAAAAAACCTGAATAACCTATTCAAGTGCAAGCATAGAACAACAAAGAGAATGGACATTGAACATATAATAGAAAAAGAAGCTTATATTTCTAGAATGAAGATGAGAAGCTTGAAGGAACAAAGGAGGAACAATCTCGAGAAGTTGAATTGCTATTACATTTTGCTTTCAGATATTTATAGCTCTTTACAGTGATGCTGAGCCTTTGAGGCTTGAGAGGTCTTAATATATCCATCTATGTTATTTAACTATTTGATCTCTGACTAGGCAAGCATGGATCGGAGGTTTCTTCTTCTGACAAAAGAATAACCACATTCAGATATTCTGGATAGCTTGTTGCGCTGTCAGGAGACCTCTCATGCCAAAGATGCCTCACAATCATTCTATTTGTTCTGGTTGTGTCATGTTGTGGCTCCACGATCGCTTTAGGTTGATTCGGCCTTTGATCTATGGTGGAATGGCTCTTCGGGCCTATGAAATCCCTTTATAATGCAGACAATCACTGCTTTTGTTATGAACACATAAAGGATGCAATACTATAATTTCCTGCCTTCTCTGTGTATTTTGGGCTTCAAAAGTCCTAAAGAATGGCTTATTCACCTATCGGGTTTTCCCTTAGTATTATCGCAAGTCACATTTGGCCCGTTCCCTACATATTTCCTTTGTATTATGAAATATGTAAAACACTGAAAATACATGGAAAATGGCTTTCCTCGAATTTGTATGAAATACGTAAAACACTAAAAATACATGGAAAATGGCTTTCCTCGGATTTGAAAGATTATACATTTTCATTCCTGAACCCTTTTGGGTCTAGGCTTCATCACAATTGGCGCTACCCTTTTCCCTTTGTATTTCGTTATATAACGAAATACTCGAAAAATGCATTAAAAATGGCTTTGGCAGGGACTTGAAATCTTATGAAACATCATTTAAAATGTCGTCAAACCCGCTAATCGGGTCGCATACATATATATGTAAAGGTCCCACCCCTTAAGGTTTCTCATGATAGCGATCCAGCGATGTAATGTGGGCCTTCGATCGACGCGCGTGATTGACGGTCCACGTTTAATTGCCGATCGCAATTGCTTATTCCTCCTAGTCTGTGCCGATAACCACCGACTTGCCTCTGCCGATTGCAACCTGCACATTCGATCGTTGGAGATCACTGATCGGAATTGTCTTCCGCCCAGCCTAAAGTCCTCTTTACTTGCCTATTTGCGATTTGCTGCTTAGATCTGGGCCATTGTTTGACCAGATTTAACAGCTGTTGCATTGCACTGTGTAACCCTGTGACAATGGCTTTTCATGGTTTTCAAGCATTTTTTTGCCTCCTGATAATGATTTTTTTCCCTTCCAAGGGCTCTTGGCATGGGACTATTGAGGTTTGTAAATGATCTCAAGCAATATTTGAAGACTTTGGGCATACCTAGATCCTTTGGCATGATTTTAAGCAAACTTTGGAGACTTTGGGAGTATTTTGGGTCCATTTTTGGGCCAAATGCTTCTAAGGCTAACAATATCCGCTTGTCAAACAATCATCACCCAACCTGTAGGTCATCTTTCACCAAATTTTCAAACTAGACCCATATCAATCATAAACCAAAAAAAACTAAAACATTGGATCTCAGATATTGTCACATTGCAAATCAACTCAAATTCTGAAGTACCAAATCACTGAATGCAGAATTGAACCAAAAATAACAAATATCAAATTACGTGTGGACTATAGTGAATAAGACTCATGTATATACGTGTTTCCTCTATATAAGACCTGTGTATAGATTACTAAAAATTAAATCATCAATCATAGATTATTTATGAGTCACAAATCACTTGAACCAATCATAGATTACTGAATCAAATAGTGATCACCATATTGTAGCATCATCACTAATTAACATTTCTAGCCAACTTCAACCCAACCAATATTGTCAAACACCTATTATCATGATAGAGACATCATCAAAAGATAATAGTAAACAAAACAAAAATGACCAAATATCATCAACAAGTCATGCTACAAAACCTTAGAATTTATACGTGACTTCCCTGCAACGGATATGTGTATGTATCCACTTATAACTCAAAACACATGTGTATAGATCTTGTTGGATACCTATACCAATAGGTTTCATATTTAATGATTGGCAAATTCAAATGCCAAATATGCTCTGCTTTGCTGATACAAAGATCCCATATTTCCAAGACAAGACAAGGTGTGTACATGCCTTCATGTTTACTAAATTTTGATGGATGGTCCAACAGTATAATCTGGATCATGCCATGTTTCAATTTTCTGTTGTAG